>VCRD01004724.1:23555-34149 GCA_006783055.1 Trinorchestia longiramus
CAAGAGCGCCTGCACAAATTTGGCCGGACTTGGAATGCTCGTACAGGAGATCAGGCAGACGGGAATTATTCCTGACTTTGCTGGAATTGTTGGAACGGCGGCAGTCCAGCAATTTTGTTGCCTAAACAAAAGCAACTTTTGGGGCTTAAACATATTTCTATACACTTCAAGGGCACATGTGCGAACTGTTTGGTTCCTGAGGTCAAGTGTTTCAGAGATACGAGAAATAGAGCAAAGTATCTGTTTCAATATTCTCTTAAGATACAGAGGAAAACTAAATAGTAGAAAATGGCATAATATACAGGAGCTGCTATGGGTCTAGCACTGGGAATCTTTTTATTGAAATCACTTTCTCTTCACCAAGCGCACAGCACAACTGTGTGCAGGTGTCGGTATTTTTTGCCCATAGTTTAAAGAATTCGAACCCTCACACGACCATTTGAAGTCGATACTTCAAATATTAAGCTGTCGTGGAGGAAACTAATTCATCAACTTTCCAAGAAGATTTGAAGAATTGACAAATCTCTCCTACCTTAAACATCATGTTGTAAAGAAAGTTCTGTTCGTTTTTTGAGTTTTAATTTTAGGGCATCAGTACATTAATTGAACTTATAAATGACTAATGTGTAGCCCATTTAAATCACTAAAATAATCTTTCTTCTCTCAGTTTTTTAACATTATTATAATTAATAAATGTACACTCTAAGTAACAAACATATAAGGCATATTTTACTGCATGAATTTCAGAAGGGCAGTACGGCAATTTCAGCAGCAATATCCCTCAGAAACACATGGAAATGATACGGTGAATGAAAAGACCTATACAGGATGGTTTTCACGTTTCAAAAAGGATGACTTCAATCTAAAGGACAAACCAAGAAAAGGACGCTCCAAAGAACTCATTTCTGAGAAATTGCAGGCTGTCATTCATGAAAACCCTGCAGTACAACTAGACAACTAAGCAACGGGTTTAATGTGAGCCACGTGACCATATATCAGGAAATGATGACACCTAAACTAAAATAAAACCAGCTCCCACTTACCATTTCTCTTGATCAGCATTCCGTGAGAATGAGCACGTGGTAACTAGTAACACTAGCACAACGCCTTACAGAACCTGCGAACGAGAGAACTGATTTGTCTTTATTTGTCTGATGATAAGCTCCTATCTCTGTGTGATGATATACTTTTATCTTTGTATGATGATATGCTAGTATCTTTGTATGATAATGAAACAATAGTGAAGTGAAACAGGCAGTGAAGTGAAACAGTGCCGTAAATGAAACAGTCCCGGGTAATGAAACAGAGAAAGGGAGTGAAAGAGAGCAGTGAAGTGATACGCTTAATATATCTCTCACTACTCCACCACAACAACGAAGAGACTTCAGCGTATCCAGTTTACTGAGCTGTGAAATAAAGCACTGGAATTAATGTGTGTTGTTCTAGTGTAGTCTCAACTGTGAATGCATGCTAACACTACCCTTAATCATGGACTTGTTTTCCTTCCATTTTATGGGCGCGACTTCCTTTCATTTACGAATGTTGCGTTTCTCTATTTATGGACACTGATTCCTTCATTGATGGTCGCGATTTTCTTCCACTCATTGCGCCGTTCTTTTTATAGCTTTATGGACGTTATATTCCTCAATTTAGGTGAGCTGCTTTTTTCCATATATGGGCGCTGTTTCTCCCTAAAAATGAACGCTGCTTCCCCAAATTATGAACATTGCTTTCCTCCATTTATTTAATCCACTTTTCCTCGTTTATGGACGCTGCTTTTCAGAATCATCACTCCTGTGCATACAGAAGAAGCAATTTATTCTTCGTAAGTAATTGCGTCTTATAAATGACCAGGCAAGAATAAATTGCAGTGCAGCTGAGTGCATCTTTTGCTCCACTGTACGTGATGTCATCACACGTGTGTGGTGAGGCTCCACTGTACGTGATGTCATCACACGTGTGTGGTGAGGCTCCACTGTACGTGATGTCATCACACGTGTGTTGATAGTACATGAGAATTAATCATCAGTAAAATCAACAAATTCGCAGAGGACACGCAACTTTAATCATTGCATCGAGACAAAGAACTATTGACTCAGACCTAAGCCGTGTACTACTGTGGACCAGAACATGGTAATTCATGGCTGACTAGGGTGCATGTGCGTGATTGCTGCTCTAACTTTGGATGGTATGGAACTTGAGCGGCAATCCAATAATAGACGACTCGGCTTGTTCCTGTACCCATATTCTATTTCATTCTATAATTGTGGTATCTGTAATTATGTAATATGCAATTATGGTACTTGTAATTAAGATAAATATAATTATGATACCTGTAATTATGGAACTTAATTATGGTGCCTGTAATTATGAAACTTAATTCGCACCTGTACAGGCAACAGAAGGCAAGCAGCAACTGTTAAGAGAGATTCCCTAACACTTGTCTCTGGCCTTGTAACTTATTTCAGACTCCACCTCAACCACTACCCCTTAATGGTAACCATATTAATTGGCCATAATTTTCTTGACCATATTTTAGTCTCAACACATTTGCTCGATGCAAGTGATCTTGCTATCACTCATGAATTCAAAAATAGTTGTTAAATAATTTAAATGAATGGAATTTTGTAGTCAGGAATGTTGATTTTCATTTTAGCCTCATGGGAAAAGCGAAATCGTTTTTGAGCTAAATTTCATTAAAAAAAATTGAGGATAAAATGTGTGGATAATCTTTTTTCATTGAAGTTTCCTTATTCCTCTTTTCAACACGAAATTGAAATTAATTTCCATAAAACCTATACTATAATCAGAACCGCGTCCGTCTGTCCCTGTGTCACACTCTTCTAATCAATAGCTTTGATAGCAACAAGGATAAAGCTTAAGAAGCACAAGAAATCTTTCTATTGCATTATTTTTCTGTGGCAATTCAATTCCCTTTCATTTGCATTATGATATCCAGAATACACACTCGGTTTATTTTTACAAATAGAAATTTTTTTTAGACCTTTTGAAAAAGGTTGAAATTCATCATGATGGTTTGATATTTTTAATTGATAATGCGGAAAGAAATGTTTCAAATTAGTTTGACCAGTAACCTGGCTACCACTTAGTACAAGGCCAAAGATTTTGGAAATTGAGTTATTGTTTTCGGAATTGTGATTTTCTTGAAAAGCTTCAAAGAAATAATAGAGGATATTTCAGAGTAAAATTCTGGCAAAAAAGGCCAACATGGATAAAAACGTGTCTAACCGTAAGAGAGAAGCAGTAAGACTTCGACAGCAAGAAAGACACCGAAGACTATCGGGCGAACAACGCGAAATGGCAAGACGAAGCAATGCTGCTCGCATGGCAAAGTTAACGGGTACACATTGCACTAGCCAATACAATGCATTGTATTGTTGGTACCATAGGCACCGGATCACTGTAAAACACGCCATTTTTTCCGTTATTAGCTTTCTTCTCCCCCTCGGCCCTGTTATTGGTAGATAAAATAGAAAATGGAAGTTCTGTATACAATCATAAAAAATATTCAGATTTTGATAATACTACGGGTAAAAATGAAAATGTATTTTACTTCATAGATCCTGAATTTTGCGGGTACACATTGCACTAGTAATCCTAAATTTCGGCGAATAACTGTAAATATTTAATTGATAAATTAAAATAATTCATTCAAATCCGCGCAGGCAGAGGAAATGTTTCCACTGCAATCCACACTGATTACAGTGGTGTATTGTCCTATAATATTTATTTCCTATTCACGTTTTCATTCTGTTCGCACAATTATCTCACTATCTTCTACTAAGAATGACTGTCGTGTGGTTATATCTACATATATTTATTTAATATCTTTTGTGTCACGTTCTTAAGAATATATAGGAAGAAATTAGCATTGACGGTTTTGGTTTCAGTTCACTGGTAAATTAATGCACTCATTTTCGCTGTACAAGTGCACTATAATGTTACTTTCAAAAAAATTAGAGAGATCCAGAGCCTTACATACTCGAGTCCGTATCGTGGATACAGAGTTCGGCGGTATATTGCATATTACAATATACATACACAAGCTCGCAGTTGTTTCCAGTAATGCTAAATATCTGTATCTAGGATATGACACAAATGGCTATAATTACTTCTATCGCAGCTAAAAAATACGGTATTCTAAGTGTTTATTGCTGTCACAAGAAAAATAAGTTACCTTTAAAATAAGCTTAAGCATGGGAACTCCACTCGAACGAAAAAAAGACTGAATCGAAAGCAAAAAAGAAGAGAGAGAGAAAGATTAACTCAACAACAACAAGCTGTTGTAAGGCAACCGAGGCGGGATCAGTATGCAAGTAGTTCACAAGAACGCCGAGAGGCCATACGCTCAGCAGCAAGACTAAGGCAAGCGCAGAGGCGTGAACAGGAGGATAATGACCAGCGTTATTTTCGTAGAAGGAATCTCAGAATAGCAGCGCAAGAAAGAATAGCTGCTGAATCTGAGGCAGAATCAAGTCAAAGAGAGATATGATCAACAGATTTGCCATAATTTTTATGGCACAGGTACACTAGTATAATAATACGAAACTTGCTTGCTTGCTTGCTTGGTCCGTCTCTCTGTGACGCTCTTAAGGATTTAGATACGAGGAAATTCGAAAGGTTTGTAAGCATTGTATTGTGGATGCCAAAGGCACATACATCAATATGGGTACTCTTTCGCAAAACCTGAGTCCACTGGCAAATTAAACGAAAGCATTCTTTAGAAAATACTTGAATTTTCACGTGTGGGTCTACTAATTTACATATTTAATAGACAATGTATCTCCATCTCTCTTTCTCTCTCTCTGTACCTGTGTGTGTCCGTCCCATTACTTCATATCTATTACTGAAGAAAAATTATTGAACTGAAATTAGAACGGGTATGCATGTATTACAAGCATTGTATTGTGGAAACCAAATGCCCCGATCGCTATAAAATACTCAGTTTTTTCCGTTCTTAGTTTTCTTCTCTTACACGGTTATGTTATCGGTAGATAAGATACAGAATGGCAGTTCTGTATGCATTCTTGAAAAATGTTCAGATTCTGATAGTCCCTCCGGTAAAATTGAAAAATGTATTTATTTCATAGATCCTTAAATTCGTCACTTCTAAACCAAAGAATTTTAACGGGTACTATTCGGGCCATGTTATCAGTGGATAAGATACAGAACAGACGTTCTATATATATTAATGAAAAGTATTCATTGAATGGACAATAATTCGTCGTAAATCTTTGACGCATTCGTCTTTATAATAATTTCAAATTAATAAAATCTAAGCCGTTGAACTTTCACGGAAACTATCCCAAAACTCAGGTGTTACCAGGGTAACTATCCCAAAACTCAGGTGTTACCAGCGTTACTATCCCAAAACTCAGGTGTTACCAGCGTTACTATCCCAAAACTCAGGTGTTACCAGCGTTACTATCCCAAAACTCAAGTGTTACCAGCGTTACTATCCCAAAACTCAGGTGTTATCAGCGTTACTATCCAAGACTCGGGTGTTACCAGCGTTACTGATATCTTTTCGTTGTACTCTATTTGTGTGCCATGAAGTCGTGCAAAACGTGAAAAAATAGTACAAACACATCAGTCTCGATGAAAAGTACGAGACTGTCATAAGAACACATCAGTCTCGATAAGGAACACGAGACTGTCATAAGAACACATCAGTCTCGATGAAAAGTACGAGACTGTCATAAGAACACATCAGTCTCGATAAGGAACACGAGACTGTCATAAGAACACATCAGTGTCGATGAAAAGCACGAGACTGTCATAAGAACACATCAGTCTCGATGAGGAGCACGAGACTGTCATAGGAACACATCAGTCTCGATGACAAGCACGGGACTGTCATAAGAACACATCAGTCTCGATGAGGAGCACGAGACTGTCATAAGAACACATCAGTCTCGATGAAAAGCACGAGACTGTCATAAGAACACATCAGTCTCGATAAGAACACGAGACTGTCATAAGAACACATCAGTCTTGATGAGGAGCACGAGACTGTCATAAGAACACATCAGTCTCGATGAGAAGCACGAGACTGTCATAAAAACATATCAGTCTCGATGAGGAGCACGAGACTGTCATAGGAACACATCAGTCTCGATGAAAAGCACGAGACTGTCATAAGAACACATCAGTCTCGATGAGGAGCACGGGACTGTCATAAGAACACATCAGTCTCGATGAGGAGCACGAGACTGTCATAGGAACACATCAGTCTCGATGACAAGCACGGGACTGTCATAAGAACACATCAGTCTCGATGAGGAGCACGAGACTGTCATAGGAACACATCAGTCTCGATGACAAGCACGGGACTGTAATAAGAACACATCAGTCTCGATGAGGAGCACGAGACTGTCATAAGAACACATCAGTCTCGAAAAGACTGCCATGTAAGTTGGATTTAAAAGTCGATTTTTTATACTGATGCAGAAAGGAGTTTTTGCGTATCCTGGATACGCTTTCCAGGTCTGCTTCTGCATCGGCTTCCGATAAGAAGATTCCAGAATTTATGGCTGGTCATCGGGGCGCAATATGGAAATCGACACGAGTTTGGTTCTCGAAAAAAAAGTTATTGAAAGCTTTCTCGAAAGATTCGATGATGGTCCGATATACCGCATCTTGCAGTGTCTCCACAGCGACAAGAAACTCATGCCAAAACGAGAGGGAAAAAATCTGACGGAGCAAAATTAGAAAAATATGTTGGCTTACGCTGAAGAAAAAATGTTTCAAAAAAGTCACGTTTGTGACGAAAGCGATGAGGTTGCACTTATGATACCGCTAGTAGACCCACACGTAATAATTCGCGTGAGTTTTACTGATATTTTCGTTTGATTTGCCAGTGGATGCGGGCTTTGCGAAGGAGTTTCCATGCTGAAGGATGTGTCTTTGGTATCCACAATACAGTGCTAGCAATTCATGTATACCCTACCGAATTTTCTCTTATCTAACTTCTTAGAGCGTGACAGAGAGACGGACCATGCAAGCAAGCAAGCAACAAACTGTGTATTAATATAGAGTGGAATTACTAATTTTTATTTTTTATTAATATTATTCAGGAATATTTACTCATATTGCTATACATGATGAACTAGACAATTCCTGTGGAAATTCCACGATTTAGATTTGATTATTTAAAATTATTCTAAAGATGACTGTATTAAAGACTTACGACGAATTATTGTGTTTTAAATGAATGCCTTTCATTAATATCATACATACAGAACATCCATTCTGTATCTTATCTACCGATAACATGGCCCTGATAGTACCTGTTAAATTATTTGGTTTAAGAATGATAAAATTAGGTATCTATGAAATCATATTCATATTTTAATTTTACCCGTTATACTATCTTAATCTCAATATTTTCATGAATATACTCGTATACAGAACTTCCATTTCGTACCGTATTTACCAATAACGTACCAATAAGAGAAGAAAGCTAATAATGGAAAAAAATGAGTATTTTATAGCGATCCGGTGCCTTTGGTATCCCCAATACAATGCTTGTAATACATGCATACCCGTTCTGATTTCAGTTCAATAATTTTTCTTCAGTAATAGATAGGAAGTAATGGGATGGACACACAGTAGAGAGTTGGAGATACAGTGTCGATTATTTACGTAGATAATGTCTAAAATATAAAGTCTATTACCCAATAATATTTAGTCATATTGCCTAATATTATGAATACCAATAAAATGTTTTATCCTATTATATATTAATAGGACTATGATTCAATTATATTTACCTCCTCTTGTCTCACATTAATAATGTTATTGAGTATTATGTCTTCCTATAGCATGTACAGGGTGTTCAATATTTATCGTTACTACTATTCTATTTATGTTTAAATATAATCTAAACTTTTGCTAGATACTTTTTACCAGATAATGGCTAAAGATCTAAATAGTAGAATAGCATTTGTATAGTTGTATAAGTCAGGAAAGTCACCAAGGGACATTGCCAAATCACTATATGTGAACCTAATGCTGGTTTGGAGAACACTTAAGCGATTCAAAGAGACTGGGAAGGTAGCTAATAGACCAGGGCAAGGTCGCCCTCGAACATCAAAATTGGTAAAATCCACCAGGGAGAAGCTGAGGAGCCGAGGAGGAATGAGCAAAAATCCCTCAAACAATCACTCGTGACTCATGTCAAGCATTCTCCAAACGTTTGTAGCAAGTTATCGACGCCGATGGAAAGAATATTGAATAAATCATAAATATTCGGAAATATCAATGGTTTGATAATATGTTTATTTTAGTTTGATTTGCATAATTTGATTTAACTAATAAATGTGGGTAAAAAAGTTGTACCGATTATTATTGAACACCCTGTATTAGTATAAATATCACCCAAAAATATTCAATTCAGTATATATATATATATATATATATATATATATATATATATATATATATATATATATATATATATATATGTATATATATATATATATTCTGATAGTATTGACACCCTGGTCAGTGTTTATTTGGGGGACATGATATACAGTGTACTACACATACTACACGATGTACATACTATAACAGTAAACTACTCTCTACTGCTTTCTGTCTACTGTTCACTATTCACTATTCACTGTTTACAGTTTATTGTTCACTGTATGTTGTTTTCTATTTACTGTTAGCAGGTGGCTGTTTGCTGTTTACTGTTCATTCCTCGCTAGTTTGAGTGTTTGCATTTTGCAGCACAATTTTGTGTGTGTGAGTCCAGTTGTTCTGCCGTCATGGATCATCAGTTGGTGTGTCGCTCAGTCTCCGCACTGCACCTCAAAAAACTTCTATTAGTCCTGGAAAAAATGCATTAATGATTTTTACGATTTACTTCGACTGCCTAAAATTGGTTGCTTTAACAAATTGTGAGAAGTAAGAAGTCTGAGTCTATATGTAGGGACAGGCCCTACATGTAGTGGCAGCACCTACATGTAGGGACAGGACCTGCATGTAGTGGCAGCACCTACATGTAGTGGCAGCACCTACATGTAGTGGCAGCACCTACATGTAGTAACAGCACCTACATGTAGTGACAGTACCTACATGTAGTGGCAGCACCTACATGTAGTGATAGCACCTACATGTAGTGGCAGCACCAAAATTAATATTCGAAAGTGTAGCTAGATTTTATTTTAGACATATCTACAATTATTAACTATGTAAGTATTTTATTGCGCTTAAAAAAATAAATGATTGATGAATCTTGATGATTATTAATGGTTGCCAATTTCAATACAAAATTTTAATTTCTATCGTCATTGGGTAGGAGAAAAACATTAATTATGTTTATTTTATGCACATGTATTTAACTATCATCGGTAAGCAAAAGTAATCTACAAATTATAGCTCTTTTATACCCGAACGATAGGTTCTTTTAATGGGTAGAAGCAATCTACAAATTACACCTCCTGTTATCCGAACATATATAAATTGGTCCAGCAAGTCCCAGTCATTAATCACCTTTTTTCATTAGTGAAACTTTCTGTACAATAAAAAGCATGTCTAGTTTGACTCGGCGCCGCTGATTGGCTGAGCTGCAGCGAGCGTAATCAGCGTCCCATTGGCTGATAATTAGGTAGGCTTTTTCAGGCATGGTAGTAGGCCTAGGCTGATCTGACAACTGCAGCACGTGAGGTACAGTCACGTGGGCACGTGAGGTACAGTCACGTGGGCACGTGAGAAATCATGTGGGCACGTGAGGTACAGTCGCGGGGATTTGTGAGGTGCAGTCACATGGGCACGTGAGGTACAGTCACGTGGGCACGTGAGGTACAGTCACGTGGGCACGTGAGGTACAGTCACGTAGGCACGTGAGATACAGTCACGTGGAGACGTGAGGTACAATAAGCACGTAGCTGTAGATGACGTACAGTGTAACCACCACAGTTACATTAGAAACCGGAACATTAACTGGCGGTCGCGTACAACCAGTTGAGCAGGCGGTTAGGAGCTTCTAATTGGCATGGGTTTGGGAAAACTTTAATGGTTTTCCGATAATTGAAGTTTGTGAGCAAGTGAAAAAAATAAAACAAAAACTGAATGACGGAAGCGTCTTGCAAAACCTTGAAAAAAGCAAGGCAAGATGCTTTTTTCGTCATTCTACTTTGATTTCTGCTTCCCAATTTCTCTCTTCAATTAGTTGTAGCCACCATGTGCTATGCTGCAGAGTTACATGAATAATTATGTATGCAATTATAATTATGTCATGTATAGAATACGATATGATAATTACATATCATAATTAGGCAGGCATAATTAGGGCATAATTAGGCTATTAGGCTATTATAGGCATATTATGGGCATAATTAGGCTATTACGAGTATGTGTTTTGATTGTTCATCCATGTATTTAAAAGGTGTTAATCTATACATTTTACTGATACATTTGTGTACACATTGACCACTGTAAAACTATTGCACTATACAGTCACTAATGCAATGTGAAGAACACTGTGCAATGCAGTGCAATTATTTTCTCTACGGAAGTAGTACAGTGTGTTAGGGCAGTAACCATTCCCGTATCAATGATACCATGC
>VCRD01004725.1:8367-23466 GCA_006783055.1 Trinorchestia longiramus
ACGTAGAAAAAGTTACCTGTAGAGATGGGTGCAAACTTTCTTGACCTCCTCCTCAGTAACAGGTCGGGAGGTGGCAAATCGCAAGTAATAGCTGATCACAAGGCCGTGATTCTTGTACATGTCATCCGTGAACAGTTCGAATGGCCCGACTGGACGAAACCATTTGTCTACAGTGGACATGCAGCGGCTGAATCCTGCTCGAGTAAATGGTATTGTGTTCGAATACATCTGCGACATTGCTGGACTTTTTAAAGTTGAAGTTTACTAAGGGAATTGAAGTAAATAGTCAACAATTTTTTAGGTAATGTTTTGAAGATAAGTTTAAGGCGTTAGTAAAGAGTAAAAGGCGTTGGTAGCTTTTGTACTTCGTTTGTAGTCATTGTAATATCAAATAGTGGTTTCTTCGACAAAAATAGTGGTAGCAAGCAAGTAGTTCATACCAATCGTGCACTAGAAGGGGAAAAGCAAAAAAATATGGCCGGAGAAGGAGACAAAATTTTAGCAATATCGAAGTTAAGAACAGCATTTCTGACGTTCTTAAAAAGGCTGCAGTAAAAGACACTGATGAGTATCCGCAGTTCTTAAAATTAGTCTCTTTTCGGGTTAAATTTTACTCTCTTTCCAGAGTCACATTTTACTGCGCAGAGTTTTTCCGTACATCGTGCGTGTACATAAACAGCACAAACACGATGTGCGAAAACATTTAATAGTGAAATGAAGGTTTCACATAAACTTTCCAGTTAAAGGATAATTACACAATGACTTTAACATTATCTTGTACTAAGCGAAACTTCGTAAATGCAGCGTTTTGCATGTAGGACCTTCGCTAACGCTTCATTTTCTTCACGTTGCCCTAATTGTAACTGCAAGCATCTGGATCGTAATTTGCTATTATATAAAGGATGTTTGAAAGACTCTCGTATATAAGCTTTTCAATAACATGAATTATTTTGGTTGCTTATGATGCTTATCAAGAAGCTTATCGAGAAGACATTTTTCTAGCATCGCCGTTAGAGATAAGTTGATAACAAAGATACTGAACGAACATTATCAGTATTGCAAGTTCTGGTGGGAGCACCCAGTGCTGGAATAAATAGTAATGTTATGCGTGGGGCTGCGAGTGGCGCTAATTCAACTATCATTATGTACAATACTCGTTATGTTAATACATACTGAATTTTTGAGCGTGATGCTTAGTAGATTTATGCTTCTATCACAAGTATCCGCTGACATAACTTTTCTTTCCCTAATCCATTAGTTCATCAGGTGTAATCCGACTTCAGTAAAACATATAATATATACTGCAATTATTTTCTTTTTGTTTTTAGCTAATGCAGATTACTTTTAGACTGATTTCACAAATCAGCATCAAATCACAACACTTCGCGTAAAAAATTAAATAAATGTTTTGGTTCTTTTTGGCAATACCTGGTTAGCAAGATCAACAATGAGCACAGTCAAGTTCTTGCTAGACAGCCGCACACGGTGTGTAGCCTACTAGTAATACTTAAAAAGTAAATACCATTTGTTCTCTGGCGATGGTGGACAGACAATGCCAAGACTCACTTGTTGCTATGAGAGAGAAGCACAAAAGTACGTACGTACGAGTTCATTGCTTCAACAGGTTTGATAACACCAGTCTCGCTTTTGCTAGAAATATATTTAGAATAAAATTAAATCGAATCTGAAATAAAAACGAGACGAGTAGTTCATTCTTAGGTTGCTTCCCAAGTCCCATGCGGTCAGACACCAATCACGTACAGTCACAAGATTTGGAGTAAAATACAGTCGTACCTCGGTACTCGACCGTCGACCAAATCGGTGCTGGACCAAAAAATTCGAGTAGTTAATGCATCGGACCTCGAACAGATTTTCGGTACTCGACTAGCCCGAGTCGACCCGAACGCGCTCCTCTGCCCTTCTCGGGCAGCGGGTAAGCGTCAGTTCGACTCAGACCGCCAGCGGAGTAAGACGTACGCAGTTTATTCGAGTATTTCTTCCCAGATTTAAACTTTATCGTGTTTCTCTAGCCCTTAATAATGGGTCCAAAGAAAGACAATGATAAGGGGAAGGCAAAGAGGAAAACAGTGAGGACCACTATTGAACTGAAGAAGGAAATTATAGCAAAATATGAAAGTGGTGTACGAGTGTCCGACCTCGCGTCGCAGTACGAAATGGCAAAGTCAACCATTTCCACTATATTGAAGCATAAGGAAGCGTAAAGAAAGCTGATGTTGCAAATGGAGTGACAGTAATTAGTAAGCAAAGGCCTCAGATAATGGAAGAAATGGAGAAGTTGCTTCTTATCTTCACCAAGGAAAAGATGTTGGCAGGGGACAGCATTAGTGAAGCTCTCATCTGCAAAAAAGCTCTTCAAATTTACGAAGATCCATTGAAAACTACTGGAGGTGAAAGTGCTAGTTCATTTACTTTCAAGGCAAGCTGGGGATGGTTTGAAAAATTTAGACATAGAACGGGAATTCATAGAGTTACCAGGCATGGGGAGGCAGCCAGTTCGGACAAAGAAGCGGCTGAGAAATATGTTACAGAATTCAGCGAGACCATCAAGGCTGAAGAGTATGTTCCTGAACAAGTGTTTAACTGTGACGAGACCGGCCTGTTTTGGAAGAAATTCCCGGCCAATACGTACATCACAAAGGAGGAGACAAAAATGCCTGGTCACAAGCCTATGAAGGACAGGCTAACGCTGTTATTGTGTGCCAATGCTAGTGGAGACTGTAAGATCAAGCCCTTATTAGTGTATCATTCAGACAATCCCCGTGTATTCAAGAGAAATAACATCATAAAAACTAAGTTACCAATTATGTGGCGAGCTAACACTAAGTCGTGGGTCACAAGACAATTTTTTACTGAATGGATCCATGAAGTGTTTGCTCCCCAAGTTAAGGCATACCTCATAGAAAAGAAGTTGCCATTAAAATGTCTTTTAGTGATGGACAATGCCCCTGCACACCCTCCAGGTCTAGAGGATGACTTAAGAGATGAATACAGTTTCATCAAGGTGAAGTTCTTGCCCCTCAATACTACTCCCTTACTCCAGCCTATGGACCAACAGGTAATTGCTAACTTTAAAAAACTGTACACCAAGGCCCTCTTCCGAAAGTGTTTTGATGTGACATGTGATACCCAGTTGACCCTTAGAGAATTTTGGAAGGATCACTTTAATATCCTCAATTGTGTTAACATAATAGACCAAGCTTGGGGCAACGTCACTTATAGGACATTAAACTCTGCGTGGCGAAAACTTTGGCCTGAGTGTGTACCTGAGAGGGACTTCGAGGATTTCCAGTATGAGGCTGGTCCAAGCACTGCTGCTGTTATTCCTGCTGGTACATGTACTACTGAAGAAAATGCTGTCATGGAGGGCATTCTTTCCATGGGAAGAAGTATGGGCATTGAGGTCAACAGGGAGGACATCGATGAGCTTGTGAAAAGCCACTCTTCTGAGTTGACCACAGAAGAGTTATTGTACCTGCAACAACAGCAGCAGCAAGATTTGGTTCAGGAGCAGGAATCCTCAGAAGATGAGGATGTAAGAGAGGAGGCTTCCAGTGCAGTGATCAATGGCATGTGTGCTAAGTGGGGTGAGTTGCAGGCGTTTGTTGAAAAATACCATCCTGATACAGCAGTCAGTAACCGTGCTGTGATAATTTTCAATGACACTGTTATGGCGCACTTCCGAAAAATAGTGCAGAAAAGGCAGAAGCAACTGACAATGCAGGTTCCTTCTTAAAGAAAAGAGGAAGGCTACTGCCCAGCCAGATTCACCTCCACGGAAGAGAGAGAGAAGGGAGAAAACCCCTGAAGGCGCGTTACCTAGCGTCATCATGGAAGGGGATTCCCCTTCCAAGGAGTAACCCTCCCTCCCGTCCTCTCCACATCCATTCCTGTATGCCATCAACCACTCTCCAAAACGTAAGTAAATTATACAAAATAGTTCATAATGCTTTATTTATCTTTATCATGTACTGCGTGTGCACATTTACGTTTTCATTGTTGTTTAGATACACGTTCTTATAATATTTTAGGTATTTTTCTTAATGGTAAGAACGGATTAAAATACTTTCCATTATTTCTTATGGGAAAATTGGTTTCGGTGTTCGAACAAATCGGTGCTCGACCACCACCTCAGAACGGATTATGGTCGAGTACCGAGGTACGACTGTAAAAGAAGTGAAACGAGTCAAGGAAGTGCTACTAGCACTACTAACAGTGGTCGGTTATAACTATCACTACTACTATCCTGTAATAAAGTAAGTTACCAGTACTCTCCTACACCTCAGCAGGGAAAAATTGAGATGTAGGAAGGGTCACACTAACAGTCATCAATCTTCACGCACAGACACCAGTGCGCTTGGTTCAGCTCAAAGAAGCAGACGTTTTTTCAAGTGTTGGATCGTATGACTAGATAGTCAGTCACATCATCAGTAGTATTAGAATGGCTCCTTTTTTGCCTTTCATATTATGTTAACGCTGTTTTCTAAAGAATGACTGACAGAGTTATTTTTGATTTAGTTTGTTCATTGTAAATTAAACATATAAATATTTTTTATTTCTTTCTCCCTCTTTGTAATACATATTGGATCTCAATTCAGTACTTTAGAATGCTAATAGATTTCCTATCCAGTATTGGTCAAGATGATTTTTAAATGCGTTCACGGTACTAAATAAAGCGATGTTATCGAGCAGCTGGTTACAAATTTTGACAATTTTGACTGGAAAGAAATTTAGGTCTCCAGCGTCTTTTGCTCAGAGGTATCTTGTTATCCGGACTGCGAGTAGCCTTTCCATTACTTTGCTGACGATAGATGTGAAGCTGATTGGGCGATAGCTATTGGGCGTCTGTTCGTTCTTGTTATTGTTACTAGAAGGGGCATCATTCGTCTGCTCGTAATGCTGCGGTACAAGTCAAGTTTCGAGCGACCGGTTGGAAACCTTCGGTAAGAGTTCGCTTCTTTCGTCGCCTATTTCTTTGAATTCATCTGGTCAAATTAATTTGCGTACATGAATTAAAGAGGCTGAGCTTTTTTCTATGTTTTCCACAGTAAACATTTCATCTCTCTTTGTTACGTAGATGGTAATTTATTTTGGCGTCAGTTTACAGTTCACATGGTCAGGTCATTTCAATGGCCTATTTGATGTACCCTACCTCTTACATTTTTATACACTACAGGGCACAATTGCACACTATTTTGTCCCCATGGAAACTCACTGATGTCTGTTGAAATCCGAGTTTCTACTCACATTTGAGTTTTATTCACATAAGGTAACGTCATCAATACATAGCTTTAGTGTATCACCTCCTCAGCCACAATGATAGCTCTAAAGAAACTAATTGAATACTCAGTACTCGAACCTACTGTTTAATAATTTGTATTGTGTTGCTTATCAGAATCACAGAATTTCAAAAAATTTCTGCATTACTGTTAACATTGAGTTATGGAATACTCATTACAACACTTGCATATCCACTTAATTTATTCAAAGTTTTCCTGAATTATCTTTCTTGCAATTAATTATTTTGCCCAGATGGATCCATTTTGTTTTGATAAAAGAACACATTGTTACATCCTCGAATTCTTCTAAAACGAATAGATAAATATCATTGCTGGGTGAGTAGAGTCATAGATATATACTCATACTTAGGAACGTTCCGAAACTCAACCGTTCATACTCGTATTGCAGTAGTCACAACGTGGATCCCTGATTTTACTCTTCATTAAAAGACCTAAGTTTCAATATTTGAAAGCCGTTACTTCGAAAGACATAGGCACATGAAACCAGTTCTCTCGAAATATCGTTTCTGCTGGTACTGTAAACACGTTCAAAAATCGTCTAAACAACTATTGCAAAAGAACCCCTAGTATTGTAACGTACTGATTCTATTTCATTAACCCCTGAGGTCTGTGTACGATTATGGTGTGTGTAAGTATTGTGTAGGTATAAGTGATAGAAGTATTTGTCCATGATTGAAGTGTAAGTGCATGACCAACCTAAAAATGGACCAAACGGCTCATTCCCGATTCTATTTTTTTTAGCTGAACGTCAGAAAGTCACTACATGCTACCTGAACGTCAGCTCTCATGGACCCAATTTCTACTTTCAGTAAATTGATTTATTAATAATGACTGCCGTCCAAGATTTCTGTTAACTCCCGATTTTTTTATATGACGGTCAGCTTAATGCAATATATATACATATGTATGTATATTGTATTAAGCTGACTATACTTTAAACATTAGATAGGCTATTCTATGCATGAAAATAGAGCGATATCTACGGTTGAACTACAGGAAGAAAAGCTGAAGAATCACCGTATGCCAAGCTGAAAGTAATAAACAAAATTAAAGGGATTCATGCTTTAAATGGAAACATTTTCACCTATCATTGTCATCCTGGAGTAAAATCCCCATCAAGCGTACGTAAATCCCTGCCTCTAACATACCTGTACAATAAAGTTGAAGCCCGTTGTGGGGCATTCGGCTTGCCAAGGACAGGCTGAGCACTCTGCTAGCAGGAGCACCAGCGGTCCTTATAAGGCGCGTCAGCAGCATTTTCACTGAGGCCAATGTCCGTGTGTACGAGGTACAAAACTGCAAAATAATTTTTAAAATATTGAATAAGGAGGCTAATCAAGATTTAAAGGAACGTATGTAGTTACATTTACATATTTAAGGGAGGCACCTTAGTGAAAATGGCAAAAAATCGATTTTCGGTTTTTGAGTTGAGATTCTCATGGTGGCAAAAAAAGAGGCACGATCGTTTGTAGGTATTGATTTTCTCTTTCCAAAATTTCCAAAAGAAAAATAGCAAAGACAATTTTATCGGACAGTGCTTTCCAGTCTTTTGATTCTCTTTTGTTTTTTGATCACCGTCTTCAATTTCGTCTGAAAGGAGAGCAGGCATAGGAACTAAGCTGAGCTTGGTCAACCTACTAAATCAGTTGGTAAAGCTTGCAACCTACATGCATACTTTATCAGTCGTAGGGCAATACAAACATAAGTACATCGCATATATGTGACGTAAATGACTATGTATGCAGAACCATGATTGCATCCTCGTATGTTCAAGGGTTTTCATCTTTTTGATTAAAAACAAGTAAACTTTTCCTGCACGAATAGTGCAACACGTACAGCCAACTGTATTTGTTTTAGTTCTGTCATGGATGTCACTTTTATTTATTATTTCTTATGATCCTGAGTTTTCTGTAAACATAAGTATACTACTAAGAGGCAGCAAAAAATATTTGTTTCAATGACATTGTAGAGTGAGCTGTTGTTAATGTGAAGAAAAATGGCGCATACAAAGAGAGAGGTATGGTAAAAAAGTGTTTTAGCAAAATTGTCTCGGAAAATGCATAAAAACAAGTAGAGTTACAAGGCAATGGAAATCATTATACCGAAGAAACTTAGTAAGTGGCAGTAAGTTCAGAAGTGTTATTGTTCATTGATGTGGTTCTGAGACTATGTGCTTTTCAATAGTGATAAGTCTTTTCCTTACCTGTAGGCTTATGTCCATACAACTTTTTATGAAAATGCAGGTATGTCTATTTGTTAAATTGATTCGAATGTTTTTTGAGAGGACACTTAATTGTTTTCCTTTTCATGATAGAGATGCACATTCTACAAGAGACTATTATGATTGTAAAGGCCTTGATGCAAGTCGACTGACAACAAAGTAACGATCCAAATTATGTTCAATTGGACCCCGGACGTTTAAAGGCCTGCCCTGCACAAACTGATCATAAACCTCTACACAATAAAATCCAATGTATATATATATATATATATATATATATATATATATATATATATATATATTTCGTGTCCTACCTGACTGCTGACTTAGATAAGGAAAATTAATTGAAAACGGAGCATGAATTAGATAAGGGAAATCAATTAAAAACGAGGCATTACTAGGAAGCTGAAATAAAGTGTTTATCTTAGGACAAGTATTGACTTCTCAATGGAACGGGTTTACATGTATTGTAAGTATTGTATTGTGGATACCAAATGCACAGGATTATCATAAAACTAGACACTTCCCTGGAAATTCTCCGATTTAGATTAGACTAATTTGAAATTATTTTAAAGATGAATGCATCAAAGATTCACTAAGAATTATTGTGTTTTAAATGACTACTTTTTAATAAATTTTATTCAGAACCTCATTTTTCACATCTTATGTACCGATAGCATGGTCTAGATAGTACCCGTTGAACTTCTTTGGTTAAAAAGTGATAAAATTAAGGATCGCTGAAATAAAATAAAGTTTTTAGATTTACACGTGAATATTTATTTTCAATATACAAAACTTTCATTCTGTATCTTATCTACCGATAACATGGCCGTGTAAAAGAAGAAAGCTAATAACAGAAAAACTATTTTATAGCGATCCGGCGCCATTGGTATCCCCACTACAATGCTTATAACACATGCATACCCATTCTCATTTCAGTTCAATAATTTTTCTTCAGTAATAGATAGGAAGTAATGGGACGGACACACACAGATAGAGAGATGGAGATACACTGTCTAATTATAAATGTAGATGAAGATATGCGATTCTTCCCGTTATCAGTGTGGTAACTCCTTCGCAAAGCCCGCATCCACTGGTAAATCAAACGAAATATTCATTAAAAGCACGTGAATTTCTTCACGTGTGGGCCTACTAGCAAATAAAACAGGTGTCATAGTGGCGGAGGAACTAGCAATTGGCACTATGCTGAATTCTGATAAAGAGCAGAAACAAATACCTGTAGATATCCTGAATTGAGATTTTGAAACCACCTCAGAGTGAAATGAGCACTTACCTGTCACGAACGACTAAGATAAGATAAACTTAAGCAGTTTGCCTCTTTTTTGAGAATTGAGAGACGGTACCTCACAGTTTTACTGCGAAAACGCAACTAGCAGTCTGGCAGACTGGCACTTGGGCTGTGGCTGTCCCTCTCCATTAGAGCTGTCACTCAAGAATTTCTGGAGAAAAACCTGTATCCCACCTTGACATAAACCCAAATTTCTACAATAGTCAAGGCTGATTTTCTTAAAAATCGGAGTCATAAGTGATGAAATAAAACAGCTTGTATTGATTATGGTGATTAAACAGACAATTTTAAAACTCTGTATAAAGTACTAATTCGTGAAGACTGAAATTCTACACGAACATCAAAATCGAAAAAATATTTGAAAAAATTCTGGTATTATTTCTTAGTATTCTCGGACAGAATCTCATATTTTGGTATACAGTATTCTCTCGCTATTTCGCAATTCGTTTATCGCGGACTCGCTAATTCGCAGGTTTTCAAAAAATATCAATATAAAATATTTATCGCGGTATTTTCGCTGTTTCGCGGTGTTTTTCGGTACTCTTTCTGCCCATACGTAAAACGTGCTGTACAGTACTGTAAATCTTTGATAGATTTTTAATTAAAAAACACAAAATGTATAAAAATCTATTAAAAATATTAATACTATAACTAAAGAATAGAGTTCTTGCCGCTAAACACCACATCACTCATTCAACCGAAGGTTTAAGGCGTCATTCGCGTTTTCAAGACGTTTTACGCATGAGACGTAGTAGCTTCTTTTTCAGGTACAGATACTTTTGCTAAAGGCGTTCGCGTCACAGACATCTTCGTTTGAGTTACGAACATGGTTATGAGGAGTTGCTAGCGCTGCTTCCTTGCATGTTTTAGCATGGTTTTGTAAGCTGACATGCAGATGTCATTGGAATTCCTCAACTGCAACGAACGAACTATATTCGTATTCCAATCTTCAGCAAGTTGTTGAGCCTATCTGTGTAAGGTTGTAAGACGTTCAAGCGTTAGCCCAATCTCCTCCTCTTCTTCAGCCCGTTGTTCTTCTTCCGCCTCTTCTTCATTTGCTGACTTGATAAGCTCCTCCAGGCCTTCATCCGTAAATGGTTGACCGTGCACGTCAAGCAGATCATTCGCGTCTTTGGCAATTATACCACTAAGATCCTCTCCACCCAGTAATTTTGCCAGCCTCACAGCTTTATCGACTGCCGAATTTTATCGGGAGAGAATCCCTAGTAATCGTGCACCACTTCTGGCCACAATTTATTCCAGCATGCATTCAAAGTCTCAATTTTCATCTCATTTATTTCCTTCTGAATATTTTTCAGACACGATGCAATCGCCTAGTGACGCCAGTAAGTCTTTAACGAGTTTTCATCTATATCCATTGCTTGAACAAGGCTTTGCAGGGAATTCGTCTTAAAAGCGCGAACGTCTTAAACGTGACATACGTTACCTGATGACTGTATGTGGCTTTCTTGACGGGTTTCTGATCATAATTGAGTAATTTACGCCATGGGAGAATCGAGACAAAATTTAATCTCGAAAACTTCTATTTAAAAAACCATACTCGTGCGTAGCATGTGTTTAATAGTTTTTTATACGAATTCTATGTGTGCTACGTCCTTCACTCTTGTAAGAGAGGCGCGTAGAGACCTAGATGTGCCAATAATTTTTTGAGAAACTGCAACAAAATTCACACAATTTTTTCGAAATTGCCATTTACTATTATTTCAGTATAGATGCAAAAAATACCGTATCTCACTTTTCAGCAGTTATCTCATAGTAAAATTCATTAGTTGCGGGTAGCAATTGAGGTATCATTATAGATATTGAATAAAGGCATTTAGATAGGCACATTTTTCATTAACATCAATGAAAAAACTACTTATTGATTATATCGCTGTCGCCAAGCTCTGTACAAAAAAATTGCAATCTAAATTTCCATAAACACAAGACCCCAAAACACAGAGCTTGGTTTTAAACCCAGCAGTGGCAGTCTTGCGGCAGCAGCTCTCTTTAGTTGCAGGATTAATTTATTTGAGAGTGGCACCTTGGTTGCTTGTTGCCACTTGCCAACCACTGGCCTTCCCCAAACCAACACGCATATGCTCAACTGTACGAGCCGTTCAATGACGACACAACTGCACACGGTGTCACAATATGAACTCATCACTCTGCGTCATGGTCAGGGGCTCTGAATAGGAAGACGAAAACGCAAACATTTTTTGACAACGATTTAGATTACGCGGGTAATACTTTTAATGTTTTTACCATTATGAAGCTGTTGACGCGTAATGAGCTAAAAATCTAAGAAATTCTAGTTCCATTGTTGTTCGCTCAGTATGATCTGAGCCGTCAACACACGATTGTACTAACATAAAATGAAGAAAGTATCTCAATATATTTTGGGTGCATAAAGTTTACAATGTTTTCCAAGTCTTATTAATTAAATCGTTAAAGGTATGTGATGAGTGTTGAAAGTTTTGTCTTACGCAATACCTAATTCAAAAATTCACAGAAGCATCCAGTTAGGAACGCTAGTGTACTTGAGTGCGACAGGAATCTCTAATGATGAGCAGCTTTGGAATAACAGTAACTACTCAATTTGTTGTTGTGGTGCGTGTACATCAATCGCTTTAACCTTCGTTATTTCCGTAAAAATCTTGTTAAGATCCAAGCACCAATTAGTCACAATCAGCTAGTAGACAACATACAGAGTAAAGCATAGTCGACGTAGAAGTTAGCACATGGTCGACTATTAGGATAATATTCCTGAAAAATATTAATTATTAAATAAAAAGACATTTCGTTGAACCTGTAAATACCTTGACAATAATTTGTTTCCACTGGCGACTGTCAGATTTCGTGTAACTAATCGGATGTACATTTTCAATTAGCATTTTTTTCAGAGTAACTCGTATGTGAAAGGCACAATAAGACATAATATAATAAAAATAAATATGTCGAGAGAGAGCACTTATCGCCACACAATCAAATAGCCTTAAAACGTAATCGACATATCTGCCGATAATTATTTGAGAAACTAACGAGGCATTGTAGTGGTAAAGCACTGTAGCCTTCTGCAGGGCTAATTTTTGTGCGTACGAAGTAGCGGCCGTGCTTGAATCTGTTATATTACCAGTATGGCATTTATCATAAAATGCTGGTAAAATTACGCCGAAACTAGCATAAAACCTAGTACGGCTATTGCCGCCTAGTACTGCCTATTTTTTTGGAACGTATCCCGGATACAGTCATAGCTTTACCTGTAGTATTTATTGGTTGTCAAACGCTATACATACAACAATTCAGAAGCGTTAGGCACTGTTTTGTTTAATCTAAATATTATACATGTTCATTTACGACCTTTCAACGTTTCTCGAAGTCATATATTGTATATTAGAAAAATTGTATTCGACTGTGATAAATTGTTCGAAAGCTTTAATACCACTTCTTTCGCCAATATCTTATTGCGTATAAAAAGCTAGAACTCAAGTAACCGATAATCAGTAAAAGAGGTATCAGAAGGATAAAGAAATTGATCCAAAATTTCGTAATTCAAGCTTTGTAACTTTAGAACAGTTGCCATAAAGGGAGAAATCTCATAAAGTCTACTTTACTTATAGCTTCATTATCGGTATCTACTTTACGGTTTTGACAGGGAGCATCACAATCAAAAAAAAATATTTTAGGACACAGTACCGACGAAGCTCTCATAGAAATCGGTTACAGAGAATGTTAGCCTACTTCTCTGAAATGAGAAAACGGACGGAAAAGGAAACACAAGGGTTTAATTACGGAACTTCACCTCCAACACACTCCTGAAAAATAAGTTGCTCATTTGACCACATTTGACTAGTTCTGGTAGCGGGCGTTAATTTCTTGAAGTACAGTAGCAATAACAGACACTATCTTAACACTTCTCTAGAAGATCAGGAATCTTGTACATTCACGGAGTGCTAAACCTTACAATGTACTGGACAATCTCCTTCAGCATACGCGTCTAGGAGGGAGCGCTTCTTCCTATAAATGGAAGTACTATGCTGCAGGTATCCAAGCGTAAGATTACTACGAGAAAATTACTTTCGGAATAAAGAAGTGTTCCCACTAGGAGAGCGACTTCGACTAACAAAGGTCATGTCCCTACGAAAGGAGAGGCAAAGAAGAACGGAAGGGATTACTACATTCCATCTAAAGTTCGTCTTTGTAAGAAACCAGCTAATTGGCCAAAAAAGATTGGAATCATATCGTCTACGTAAATCATCAGTAAATAATCGTAGGAGTTTTCGCAATTTCTGAAGCAGTATTTGCCACACATAGTTCAGAAAAGTTCTGGAACACCACGTTTCCTACAGCTGTCTGTTAGATCAGTGGTCCCCAGACTGGTACTGGTCGTTCAAATGACACGTCGACGTCGGACCGTCGTCACAAGAAGCATTAAACTATTTCCATATGATTTATTTCGGTGTATTTCTCCCGAGATTGTGCGACTTTCCATGAACGAGAGGTTAACGGTTAGCCAAGTGCTGACTCAGCTGAGCGGCAGAGCAGTGGCGTCGTAGCTTTGGTAAACGGAAGGTGCGACGCTTTTCTCTCTGTTTAGCGGTACTTTCTCATGTTTTACAGTGTTTGTAAAGCCGCGTCCACGCCATCAAACCCTCCTTCGATGATGAACATACCAAAACACAAACTCTTCTGAATGGTGTCCAGACTGTGCTCTCTGCCTCATGAAGTTATACCAGTGCAGAATGTAAACAAACAACACTGTTCATGGAATACGTGTATTGAGTTGATGTATGCTATTGGATAATTTTAATTCTTGGCAGTTGTTAATCATCCTAGGTGTTTATTTTTACATTAGTGATGACGTTTTTACCCGTCTTTGAAAAATCTGAAGCCATCGATTTCATTGCCAGCTACTATTTATTCTAAATTAACTTATCTTTAGTTTACGAGAGTGGATACAAAAGCAAGACTTTCATAAATTTTACAAATAGACAACATTGTTTATTCTCATGGCAATGCACAACGTTGAAAAGAAGACACTTTGATCTATTTTTCGAAATAATCGTCATCATTTTCTACGCATTTTTGTAGACGGTGCTCTAATTTCTGTATCCCTATGTCGTAGAACTCCGGTGCCAACCCGTTGAGGAAGAGTTCCACCTCGTCCTTGACTTCATCTCCGGAAGCGTTGGCCACGCAAGTGTTCTTGTAACTTCGAGAACAAGTGATAATCGCTAGGCGTGAGGTCCGGACTGTACCACTGCCTCTGATGTAGGAGACAGTGACTGTACGCTAGGTGGGGCATGACAAACAAACAAACAATCTTTATTTCCAATCGAGTACACAGTACATAGACATTAGTACATTGGTTTTTCAAATTCTTAAGGTTAACATTCTAAGAGTAAGGGGGATGGTGAGCTCCATGCGACGATCCCGGGAGGTTGATGGGCGTCTTCATGGGCGGGGAGTTGAGTGCTTAGCGGGTTGAGTGCACAGCGTGGCGTACGAGAAACAGCTCGTGTCCATGGCCGTGTTCGAACCCGCGGTCTTTCTACATGAAGCAGAGACCCGAAACAGAACACGGGCCGCAGACCACACGACCACGGTGGCTGCACAGTTTGTCAAGAAATCCAGAGTTCGTCAAAAGGTCGCTTCTTCAACGGGTTAGCACTTTGCTTTATTTTGCGATAGAAATCGGGGCACCGTTTACAAAAATGCGTAGGAAAAGATGACGATTCTATTGCAAAATAGAGCAAGTGTTTTCTTTCAAATGTTGTACATTGCTATGAGAATAAACAATGTTGTCTATTTGTAAAATTGATTGGAACCTTATTTTTGGATCCACTCTCGTAATAGGCTCATATGACCATATTAGCTATTCTCAAATACAAGTAAATAGATCACCAAATAATCGGTTTCGCATAAAATCAAATATTCATGAAGCAGTTTCCGAGCCACAATAGCATCGAGAATAAATAAAAAAGCGACTGTTCGCTGTATCTACGATAGATTGTGTTTCAGAGTTTTCCTACCGGTTGGAAAACACGAAGACAAAGAAATCTGCCCGTTCGCAAGATGGGTTCGTGTTCAAGGAGAGTTGAAAAACATGAAATTTGCTTGAAAGATTGATAGTGTGGACGGGCCTTTATACACGCAGCCGGACTGCGTGTATATTGTTTTATTTTGGCCCTTTTTTCGTCTAATTTACTCTCATTTTAACGTTTTTAATTTTCCAGATTACATTTCGGTCC
>VCRD01004725.1:26164-42003 GCA_006783055.1 Trinorchestia longiramus
ACCGTTTTTAATTTTCCAGATTACATTTCGGTCATTTGAGCGCTCAATTTAACCCACAATAATGAGTGCAAAACAGACGTTGTTAGAAAGCTTCTTAACTAAAAAGAAAGGGCTTAGTGAAGAGACAGAAGAGAGCCTCCAACATCAAAGAAACAAAGCTTTTAACAGTGAGTAATATTTGAAATATGGATTCATCGGGATAGGTGATTCAAACACACCAACCCCGCTATGCATTGTTTGCGGTGACCGGCTCTCTAATGAAGCAATGAAACCTTCAAAACTGCTTCGCCACTTAAACGCCAAGCACCCTGGATTAAAGGACAATCCGCTGGAGTATTTTGTAAGAAAAACACGGGATTACGAAGGACAGATGGAATTTCTAAGGGCCACCTCATCAATGACGGAGAATGCACTGAGAGCATCCTATTTGGTGGCTAACCGTATTGCTAAGGCTAAAACGCCATTTACTATCGGTAAAGAATTGATCTTGCCTTCCACTAAAGACATTTGCCGAGAGCTCCTAAGAGAGGCTGCTGTTAAAAAGATAGCACATGTGCCTTTGTCGGCTAGCACTGTGACTAGGCGTATTGAGAAAATAGCCGAAGACATTGAGACACAATTGTTAGAGAGGATTAATTCATTACCGTGGTACGCACTCCAGGTTGACGAATCTACAGATATCGACAAGAAGGCAATGCTACTTGTTTATGTGCGATATCTATATCAGGAGGATGTGCATGAAGATTTGTTATGTTCACTATCTCTGCCAACAAACACTACATACAGGAGCAGAACTGTTCAAGTCACTGGATAGTTATATATCAGGACAACTATGATAAAATGGTCCTTTTGTGTCGGCATATGCACAGATGGAGCTGCTACCATCACTGGACGACTGTCTGGTTTAACTGTTTTGATTAGGGAGGTTGCCCGCGAGAGTGAATCTACGCATTGCATCATTCACAGGGAAATGCTGGCAAGCCGAAAAATGTCACTGGAATTTAGCAGCGTATTGAATGATGTCAATAAAGTTGTTAACCACATCAAAGCACACGCCCTTAATTCGCGTCTATTTGAGCAGCTTTGTGAGGAGACGGATGCAAAGCACAGATGCCTTCTCTTGTGCATAGAAATAAGTGTTAGAAGGTTAGAAAAATCACAGGAGCGTGATTACGCAAACCAGGTTTATTTCAGTGAACACAGTTTGGTTACAGTACAGACACCAATGTCTACATGGCAACGGCAGGCACAAGAATGGGACCGGAACCAGAGAACGCGCTGAGAAAGTGGTTCTCTACCACTAGCTGACTCTAAACGCATTCTGTTACAAGAGCGAACTGTGTTACATCACAGCGTTACACATTAACCTTAAACATACTAAAGTCGAACACATTCAAGGTGGAACATTTTAACATTCAACGATAAGATGTTATCTCGAGGAAAATTGTTAACCAGAGTATTTGAATTACGAGAGTCATTGCAGAGATTTCTCTCGAAAAAGAAGTCTCCGCTGGCTGCACATTTCAGTGCCAAGGTATGGGTTGCAAAACTGGCTTACCTCTCTAACATATTCAGCCTGCTTAATGAACTCGATCTGTCCCTTCACGGGAAAATGACAACTGTTTTCAAGTTAGCAGACAAAGTAGCTGTATTTAAAGCCAAACTAGAGTTGTGGGGACGGCGCGTAAACAGGCATTTTGGACATGTTTCAAACATTAGCGGAGATTTTAGGCGAGACTGAGCCTGAGCATTCATTCTTCCAGTTGGTGCACAGCCATCTGTCTTTGTGTTTAAAAGAGTTCGAAAGCTACTACCCAGCAACAAAAGCCCCACGAACGGGTAAGGAATGGATCCGCGACCCATTTGTCAACAAACCAGGCGAAACTAGCATTTCTGAGCAAAACGATCAACTACTGGAGATTGCAAATGACGGAGGTCTTGAAACTACGTTCGAGGCAACAACTCTGCCGGCGTTCTGGATTAAAGTCATGGTGGAATACCCTGAGATTGTCACCACAGCACTTAAATCCCTATTGCCATTTCCGACATCCTATCTGTGTGAAGCGGTTTTTTTTGCAGTGACAGCAACCAAAACCAAACAACAGAGTAAACTGGACATAAGTAACACACTTCGGGTGTCATTGTCTCCTATTACAACCAGGTGGAACTGTCTCGTCGCACAGAAACAAGCTCAGGGTTCTCATTGATTTACGGTTCGAGTGGGTTAAAAGAGTAAATGGCTTTACTACCATTTTTTATGTTTAATTGCATTCTATTTTGAAAATATGTTTGAGTACAATAAATTTGGAATCATTAAATGAAAACAATCAGAAACATCAACGCGCCTCTTCTTACCCCTTGGGTTCCTCTCAGCGGACCGCGGTAAAATTATCGAACGTTGACCGGTCCGCGTCGATGAAAAGGTTGGGGACCGCTGTGTTAGATCATAGGCAGAAAATTGTTTTTTCCTTCAAGTGACCCTAAAGTCCTACATAGAATCTGACGTATTACGTTTCTCTTACATCGAACATAAGGTGAGATTTAACAGCATCAAAGACGATCGAGTTCCAACTGAGAATCGCTGAAAGAAGCTGCCTACCACCTACCAAAAAAGGAATGGAAACGAGTAAAAGGACTTATCTAAACCAAAGTTCGAATTAGGTTTGCTAAATTTGCAATAAATAGTTGAAGAAACCTCGAAGCAACGTCATCCACTCAAAGATATAATGCACTACAAGTGTACCTCCCATAGAAGGAGCTAAGGAGTCCTGCCTACAGATGGGGAGAGCGAAGTCTCTAGAATAGGTTGGAGGAAAACCGCTCCCAGTGGAATCCCTTAGCAAAGTATTTGCTCCAAGTATGTAGGTCGTTGATACAATGTACAAGTGTCAACGTATAAAACCCCAAAAATATTAATAATTAAATGTACAGTGAACAAAATAGATTATGATCGCAAAAATTTCTTATACATTGTTAGAGCTGCAAGAAAATACTTAAAGGTATATTCAGATTGAATACTAGAAGATAATTCATGGGTTGTATCATGAATGAGAAATTTTATGATAAGTTGCAAAATAGGCCAAGATATGTGTTACTCAGGGAGTAATTACCTCAACCATCAAAGTATATTACCACACCAATTTGAGCCTAAGAAATGAAAAAAATGTTTAACCAAAGTTCAAAGATCAAATTTTACTCAAAACATCTACAGAACTATGGAACAAAAAGACATCATCATCATTAAGACTGAACAACTTCTTCCAGTAACACAAATTGCTCACTGTTTATTTCCTCGTAATCATCACCAGAAACTTTATTATTCAATTTTGAAGCGAACTTGGAATTGACTCGCTGACCTGTTGCACGATTTCTGCTTGCACAAGAAGTTTTTTCCAGTTTACGCGTCCCTGAAAACCCTCTGTTCGTAATCCGTATCTGATTCGAGTGGGCAACGCGAGAATTTCCTTTATTTCGAGAAGGAATCTTTTTTACCCTCTCGCATTTTTTCTCTTCGGGGCTACTCTCTAGAGGAGGGACACAACTTTCTTCTACTAACTTTTCACATATGTCCAATCTGTGATGAGCTTCTTCGTAATCGGACGGTAAATAACCCTCGTCAAGCATGCCAATGAGATTGGTCAGCATACACTTAACATAATCAACTTTAGATTTATCAACAGAGTTTGTCCGCTCTCTTACAAGTGTGGTTCCAATTCGGGGAAGACTACACTGCATTTTAACATGATTGCGCTGTTTGCTATCTATGTATTTCGTGATGTCAGACACTGCTTTAGACAAAGGTTTGAAGCAAGTGTGCAACATTCTCTGTCGCAAGACGCTGGTTGCTTCCTCATATAACATGATTTCGAAAAAATTACTCGCATAATGAGCAGCCGCAAAGCCTGGGATCTCCTCTTCTACAAAATTAGGTATGAAATATTCTGCCATAAATTTTTGGTACGCCGGACAAACCTTGCCATCTCTAACAAACTTGTACATTTTTGACTTAAATTCAGCAATGTTTTTTATAGAAAACAAAACTCGGATGGAATTGTGAAGATTCTTACGAAGATACGTTGACTTGACGTACTGCTCGAGCGCAGAGGAAATGCTTTCTTGGACGGACCAGGGAGCAGTTACATTTATAGGGAAACTGCTGAAAGTTTCGCACCAAGGACCATGAATGTTGAAACCTTTTTCGGATACCAAGTATTGCACATTTAGCTCTCCGCATTTTTGTTTGATAGAACCAAAAAATGCCCGTAAGATACCGTCGTGGTTAGCATTACTGACGCACCACGCAAGAGGGAGATCTACAGTTTTCTTGCCGATATACTGAACACAAGCATACACACAAATGATAACTAAACCATCTTCTGACTTCGGATCTATCACCAAATGAACACCAAGTCCAGAGAAACGCTCACGGCTGAGTTCTTCAATTTGGTCTTGTGTCATAAAACACAGTACAAAATCGTGTAATTTCATCTTAGGGTCCTCACGAAATTGCTCTCCGCTTGCTTTATGAAAGATAATGTTGCCTTTCAACTGAAGAGCAACATTTGACACGTTCCAAGCAGAATAGGGGCTGCAGAACGAGAAGTTTGAACCTAGTTTTTTAGTTTGAAATGAGCTGACAACATTCACAACATCTTTCCGAGAAACATTGTGGGAAGCTTTAGCCTCAGAAGAAGTCTTTTCACTGACTTTCTCGACGATCTCGTCAACGGAGAGGCCCGACTCGACGAGGACTCGGATGAAATTGCGCTGGCTTGGTGAAAGACGTAGATGATTTTTCTCCAGATTATGTCCGTAGTGAGTCTTCGTGTGCATCACATGACGCTGCTCAAACACACTACGGTTAGGTCATGCGCTGACAGTACCCTAGTAAATAACATCACAGGGCACACTATACATGAATATAGAACTCTATATTGTTCCTATATATTGATATATGAACAAAAACATATCATAAAAATGCTACAGACAGAAAATGTCAAAAATGATGCAGGAAATAATTATTTTCGCATGATAAATAAAGGCATTATTTTGTTATTATTATATGAAATAAATTTCCAGCTATGAGCAGCATCTAAAATTAAACGATTTTCAATCATAGCCTCTAAACTTGTTCACATTCTTCACTATTCAACAACACCCAAAATCAATATGGCATTAGCCAACACTATAAGAATACATGAATGTACTCTTTCCCACATATTCCGGTTATTTATGAGAGAAATCGTGCCGCATGTCATATAAACTCTTATTTAATTTAGATTCTTTACAATACACAGCAAATCACTACCATCAAAGATTTGCAGATGCTGAAAACCATCTTTTTAAAAGCTCCCAATGCTAGAAACCTTCAGAACAATATACGACCCACTCTTTCTTCAGTGGGGTTGCATGGATAAATATCCTAGGACACAAAAATTTTACTTTCATCGATTTTTTTCTGATCTTGTATCCATTCTTGCTATGTTGTCAATTATAGAACACCACTTCCTTCGCTAAAAATTCTTCCTAATTTCATCACCATTCGTCATACTTTCGGCTCCCAGTTACTTGTACTTCATCATCAATAAAAGTAGCTCATTAATCTTATTCGTTCACCCACTTACTATAAACAATTAATTCAGGACCTTTACAATCACCTAAAGGTCATTTTAAAGGTCCAGAATTAATTAATTGTTGTGGTGGACGAGTGCCAGAGTTAGCTTTCGTTTAACACTAATTACTAGTTTATTTTCGAGCACTTTATCACTAGAACATTCAGGTTGGAGTAGCTCACCATAAAAACCTCTTTTCCCATCTTTAATTGTACTTTAAACACGAATTGAAAATATACAACTGTTAAGATAGATAATAATACAGAAAGGACGGCCACCCAGTTGACATTGAAAAAGTTGTGTATTTACGTAATAGGGGCTGCCCCAGCCAACACGCTCCTGAAACTGATTTTAACTTCATCCAGAAGCTTGTTAACTATTACTTAATTAATCAGCTACCTTGGAATCATTTGTAAACTTAAGAATATTTCTTTTGCCGTAAGAAAAGATCTTGACCTTACACAATTGTTTAATTTAAATGACGTTGAAATGAGCATACCCTCAATAGTAAAGTTGTAAAAAAGTGCGATTTAAAATGAGCTCGCCCGTAAAAACTCATATAAAAAGAGTGCTGCATAATGTGCTAACTGTTGAAAATTCAGGTTTTAACTTAAGACCGATCACGTCCAAGTCACATGAAAACAAATCAACAGTTTCATTGGAAATTCTACATTCAGTGTGCACTCTATGTCGAATATCAACACCCACTGTACATTTCATATAACGTAACACATACGCATGGTAAAACGTATGATATCAAGATCCGTAATTGACCTATTACTGCCGACTGGTAATTCAATTTACATGAAAAACGTTATATAATCTCAATAAGATATTGAAGTAGTAATTTAAACATTTACCTTCATGGTTGGTCGGCAAAAGAGAGTATATATTTTTACATGAATATGAGGAATAGACAAAAGCCTTGTCCAACAAAATTCCCAAAGAAGAAAACCAGAATTGTGAGTCCTTCTATTGGTTACTAAAAAAAGCGCCAATTTATCTAAAGGCATTATAAAAATTACGTGATTAAGGTTTACCTTGCCATCCTCCATGTTCCTGACAATGAGCCCAGCAACACAGTGGCCATTGAGTTTGCTCGTGCCTTTCAGTTTAGTCCTGCGAGAAAACTCGGTCTCTTCTTTGCGGACGTAGTAGCCAGAGCGGCTGCAATTGTAATAGCGACAATTTCCTTTGGCCTTTGAAGACGTCAGTCTGTACTGACAATTTGCTTGCATTTCATAGTCTTCTTTCCATGACAGTAATTCTGCAAAAGATACAATATGTAAGCACAAAAATATTGACCACTAAATTTTTTTAATGCACATCTACAACAGAGTGAATGAGAAATAAAATCTAAATTTTATGATAAAAGATTCTCAAGTCAAAGCCTACCTATTTGAAGTTGTTTGTACAGAGCCAGGCCATGTAATTTCAACAGAAAATGTGCAAACATTTACGCAGTCTTGTAGCTGACAAGATCTTGTATATCTCTAACAAAAAGTGTATGAATACAATGGAGTTTTAAACCCAATACTGTGATGCATTACCTGCATTAATTACGTCTGTTCTTCATGCTGACGAGTTGCGCAACTGTTCCCTATTTTGTAAACTGAACAATAATAAATGCTGCAAACTTGTATGTATACATTTAAGAAGGTAGCAGCAGCAGCAAAAATATTCATTGAGTCCCAGTAAAATTAGAGCATTGACAGAAACTAAGGAGCTGCCTACTTTCCTAATATAGATCTGGCTTTGATGATGCATGTAATCAATATAAGGCAACATGTTGATAGATTTAGTGTCATAAATCAACGTCTATCATACGCGTGTGAAGTACAACTCTGATTAAGCGTTTCAAGAGACATTTCTTGTTTGTATGTGGCTGGGTGATTATTTACCAGTACTATACAATAACTTCTTAAATGATAACCTTTTCCTATGAACGTGTATGAAATAAAATATCAATCCTAACCCAAATTGACTGATAAAACTAAACCAATACGAGTACATGAGATAAACTATAAACCAATATTTACAGTAACTCATAGAATAACAATATCAAAACTTGTAAATAGCTTAATTAGACAAACCTTCTACTCACATAATATCTAATGAGAGGAATTCTCCATAAGAGAAGAAATGATTATATCTATCTAAGTCCAAGTGAAGTGAACAGAGAAATAAGAAGCATTTATAACCATTATGATCCTAACATATAAGCCAAACATTGCTCTTTATGATATTAAGCAAACTCAAGCCCACATACTATAACTTACAGCAACATGAATACAAAAACCTAATACATAAAACTATTATATCAACTCTTCTAAGTCTCACCTTCACATATATTCTAATAACATAAGGAAGACTTTACACTTGGACAACAATCATAAAGAATACCAACCAATTTCATCAGAAAACTCCAGTTGCTCTTCTGAAATTTCAAGCTGATGAGTGGAGGTGAGGTGTTCCACCAGTTGGTGGACACGAAAACAAGCAAAGTTGCAGCCATCCTCTTTGCACTTGACAGTGCCCGAGGACACATTTGGGTGCATTGTTTTCTGGTGTTTCAGTAGGTCACTCCTACCAGTAAAAACTTCATCGCACACATGACAATGCATTTCTTGACCACGTCTGAAGAAAATGAAAAATTTATTACAAAATTGTTTCTATTTTGTGCATGTAAATCTAATGCAACAATAAAACACAAATCAGAAAATAATTTTATACTAGACCCAAAATTCAACAAAACAAGAACATATGTAATAGTAATAATAATAAAAGTTTGCTGCCACTTCAGTGCCTCAGACTATAGGACAATAAAAATGACATAAAAATAACATTATAACATCACAAATAAATTATCTGAAAGAATCAATATGAGCTGGTAATTTTCAAATGCCTTGGACAAATATTCCTACTAAGTATGCATAACAAAATAAGTGGTCACAAACAACTTTCAAATCAATACTTCAAAACCTTACATAATACAGTGTGTTCCACAAAAAAATCTATCATTTGAATGTTAATAACCTGCTAACTAATTGGTCCAGTTAAATATTCTAATCCTGATTCAATATGGAATATCATATTTCATTGAAACACAAAGAATATTTTCATCAAAACAACACTACAGCAGTTGCCTGCAAAAACACAAGTATGTACACAGCACATTAGGAGAGATAATCTATAATGATAATGGAATTAACAAAGTATTTCATATCAGGAATATGAACAGACTTAACTGGCTAAACAATTAGACCTATATTAAACCTAAAAAAATTAATTCAGACAATTAATTAGAAAGTTATTAACATTCAAAAAGCAGGCCCAGTTATTAAAGAACACCTTGCACAATGGGCTCAAAGTCAATAAATGCTGTACGTACTTACTTTATTTTTTCTTTGCTTTTCTTTTTCCTCTGTTTTTGGCATTGCTGAGTGATGACCTGGCCATCTAAACTGAATGAAGGAACTTCTACTACTTGAGGAGAAACATTCTCAACAGAAGCTAATGAACTTGAAATAATATTTAGATTACTCTGGGCAGACAACACATCAGTGACTGCATGGCCATTTGTTTCATTAATGATTTCCTCCTCCCCTCCAGTGAGCTGTTCAACAACTGGAGTGTTGCTCACATCCCCTTGAAGTTCCCCCACAATACGTAAGACATCACTGTCACATTTAAAAGGCAAGACATTATCTGGTGTTGAAGTTAACTGTACCATTTCTTCATGGAGATCAGGCTCTTCATTTAAAAAATTATGACTTAGTTTCAATTTTTTACTGCTTCTTTCATACAGAGCCATTATAAATTAACTCAGAAAAACTATGATAGCAAAAAGATGCAGTAATACCTACATGTAATTCTCTGTAAAGATGAGAAAAAATGGTTAGTGAAGAAAAAATTATTTTGTGTTAACAATAGAAAATGAAAAAATTTAAAGTTTATATTAAACTAGCCTATATTCCTACTAGTTTGGATATTAACATCAACTTTACTCAATTTTATTCCCAAAACAAATCAACATAGACCTAGAATAAGTGAGCCATTTACTTTCTCAGATTAGAAATTCCAGATCATATTCCCAGTAACTATTATCTGCCTCACCTTTCTAATAAGGTGACTAAGATCTGCATAAGTAACCAGTGTGTTAGTTCACATAGGATCTCCCAGTGATGCCCTAACTTGGCTGGTTCTTTAGCATGGAATGACTCAGGGTGGCCCCAAAAGAATTATTTTAGACAACCTTGGCTCACAGGAGAAAAACTCTGGGATGCCACTCTGTTGTATGTGTGTGTATTAAAGGGAATTAAAGGCTGTTACAACAACCTCAGTCAATGCTGGCCTTCAAATCTAAGTCTAAGTTAGTAAGGGGCATATTAGGAAATTTAGCTTGAAATACACAGTGTTTTTAGCACACTTGAAACAGTATAGCTACAAGATCAACTGGGCTTTGTTATGTATGATAAATTTCCTAGCACTGATTTTTATCCATTATAATAACTATGTATTGACAAAAAAAAACACTCAGCATATAAAGAAGATTTAGCATCAACTATTTCATCACCAGCAGATACACCACACCACTAGTTCAGAAGCAGGGCTCACAATACCAATAACTGCATAACAATTTTTTAGGTTATAAACTTGTACATTAGCAAACTTACTAATAATGATAATTTCTTTGTGCAGATCAATACCAACAGTAACTGCAAATGCACACAAGTGCTGTTGTCTGTGAAGTATGGACTCTTGAAAAGTTTTTCACATTTATTGCAGCTTTGGATACAAATCCCTTAGACTTAGACTTGAGGGCCAGTGTTTGGCTGGGGCCTTTGTAACAAGCTTTAATTCCCTCTAATAGACACACACATACAACAGAGTGGCATCCCAGAGTTTTTCTCCTGTGAGCCAGGGTCATCTAAAATAATTCCTCTACAGTCACCCTGAGTCATTCAATGCAAATGAACCAGCCAAGTGAAGGCATCACTGGGAGATGTCCTTGTGCTTAGCAGGTAGTCACAATCAAGGAAACTTACTATTTGATATCAATGTCACTTATTCCATGCATGCACTATAAAGTTTTTCATTGCATCCAGAACAGTCATGTTACATTCCTCATCTGGCCCTACAAGATATCTCATACCAGAGTCCTCTTCAACACACCTTGTATTCCACTTGTTTTCTCCACACTGCTCATGGACCACATCCATGAGGCTCTCTCGCTCATGTTGACATTTACTACATTCCAAGACCAGATGTTAAACAGTTTCCTCTACTCCTATGTTACACAACAGACATAACCTTGTTTTCCCCTCATTCCACCTCCATTTACGCCTATTCACACGTAATGCCTAACATCTGACGGCAAACAAGAGTATGGTGATATCCTTTGAGATCCTTTTGAGAGTATGGTGATATCATCTGCATATATGATTAGTTGTACCCCATCAGCATCTGGCAGGTCTGACAACATGATGTTGAAAAGTAGTGGGCTAAGAACTGCTCCCTGTGGGAATCCCCATGTGACAGGCACACCCTCTGATTGCACAGCCCCCAAACGCACAGAAGTGGTTCACCCTATCAAATAGTTTTTGAGAAACTTCATGTAAGCTTTTTCCAACCCTGATACTATCAGCTTGTAGATTATTCCTTCATGCCATACGCTGTCATAAGCACCACCTAAATCCAAGTACAGTCAACCCTCGATAAGACGGACTACTAGGATGGAAGGATGGTCCAGATTAGCCGATTGTCCGGAATAACCGATATGCCTATATATGCACAAATAATCACCTTAATAAGGCCTAAATACATAATACATTATACTGTATGCACTATACTGCTGTATACTTTAAAATATTTAGCCTGGGGGTAAAAGAAATTACAATATTAACTACTAAAAAGATGGATAAGACGTCCGTCTTATCCAATATCCGTCTTATCAAGGGTTGACTGTATACTGCTATGCATATTTGCTTCCTGGAGAAGGTATTGGCAATAAAGTCTTTAGCAATGAGTAAAGAGTCCATTGTGCTCTTTCCCCTCCGAAATCCTGCTTGCTCCCCAAGCAACAGGTTATTAGTTTCCACCCAATACTCTAATCTTCTCTGGATCATACGTTCCATTAGCTTACCAATACATGAGAGCAGGCATATAGGTCTATAGGAGGAAACTTGCTCTGGGTCCTTTCCAGGTTTCAGAATTGCAAGCCATATTCCCCATTTCCATCCTGGAGGGACACACCCAATATACAGGCTTGTGTTATAAACACATAGCAGTTCCCTTTTCCAGTGTAGGGGCAACTTCTGCAAAAATCTATCATACACTGTATCCTGTCCTGGAGCTTTATTTTTAAGTGCTGACAGAGAAGAATTCAATTCTTCCATGGTAAAACATGGGACTTCCCTTGATTCTTCTGTTTCAAAGTAGTTGGTATTATTGACTCGAATGCTCTCGTCACTTCCCATGGTAGCTGTGGTCAGACTATGTCTCCTGAAGTGCTTGGAAAATATCTTTGTTTTTTCTAATGCTGTTGCATGTGGCCCTCTAACTGGATAGTTTGGCCTGCTTGCCCTCCCACTGATGCTTCGGATGCACCGCCAGACTGATGCTCTGGGAGTAGAACAAGTGAGAGCACCCACATACTGAGCAAAACTATTTCGTTTTTTGAGTAGGATGGTTCTCTTTGCTACCACTTTGAGGCACTTGTATCCTATTAGGTTTTCCTGTGAAGGACAGTGAAAGAGTTGCCCCTTAGCATGTCTGTGCTGAGCTACTGCTTTTGAGCAGGCTGCATCCCACCAGGGAGTAGCTCTGGAGATTCCAGTTCTGCCAGTTGACATGGGCACAGATTTTTCTGCAGCAGAGTTTATGGCAGCCAGTATGAAGTCATTGCCCATAATAGCATTGCACGGGCCGACATGTGTTTGGTCTGTGTGAGCATTCAGGTACGAGGTCCACTTTGTCCAGTCCGCAGCTCCAAGTTTCCAGTGCTGTGCTGCCCCCATGGGATGCCTCACTGGAACTACTCCCAAGGTACAGCACACTGGGAAGTGGTCACTTCCAAGATCTGGCCCAGTTCTCACTTCACTGGTCCTCACCAAGTTGTGAGTAGCAAAAAATAAGTCCAGTGTTGATGTTGTTCTTACTCTTCTGTCTATGAAGGTGGGGGAATCATTTATTATACCTACTGGAAAGGTATCCAGTATCCCTTCCAAGGCTCGACCTGCAGGATTAGTTTGGGATCGTTCATCCCACAGAGGTGAATGTGCATTAAAGTCCCCAAGAAAAAGGATTGTGTGGTTTAGCTGTAGTAGGTAATGTCTAAGTTCTGAAAGTGAGAAGAGTTGGTTAGGATTATACACATTTATGATGTCTATGAGGCCTGAGACTGTGTTCAAGGTTACTCCCTGCAGCTCCAGGCTCCCATCAAACAGCTCCAATCTTAAAAGGTGAAATGGGATGTCCTGCCCCACCAATATGGCTAGGCCTCCTCCTCCCACTCTACCTACTCGTGGACACCAAGTTGCCACATATCCTGCAAAGTTGGGTTTTGTCGTGCTGTATCCATCAGTTATGTCTCACATAGACACACAACTTCTGGTTTGGTTGCATAAATGTGTAATTTTATTTCTGATAATTTAGAGGAAATCCCATTGCAATTAAACTGAATGACAGCCATCTCTCTTGCTTCATTTTGCTTTCTAGTTAAATATTGATTAATGGAATAGGTAGCCATTACATTAAGGTATTGCACTGCTGGTTGGGTTTTGTTTCTTGCTATCTTGTCTTGGCCCTTGTGAGCTTTGGCATTGACATCTGTTTTATTTTCCCCACTGCATACCTCTGGGTCCTCACAGGTGAAGCTTGAGAGAGTCTTGCCTCTAGTTCTGAATCCTTACACTGTGATTCTGCCATGTTCTTACTTGGGGGATTTGTTCCCTTGGTTTCTGCAACTAATAATTATTTGTTCTGAATACTCCTTTCCAAAATGGTTGCGGATCATCCCTGCCAACAGCAATTGGCGCTGGGGTGGCTGTTCTTTTTGCATGTCGGCTAGAATTAGCTCACTAAGTAAGGAAGAAACTTTACTGAGTATTTTGTGGGAAACCTCTGCAATCACTGATTCCATTTTGTTTTGTAGTTCCAAGCTTAACCTCTGTATCACTCTAGATCCTATCTCCCTGCCCATTTCCTTCAGTTGGTGCTCCAATTTTTTACCCAAAGATGCTACACTTTTTGATAAAATTTCAGCACATTCTGTAGCTGTTGTCATTTGTGGGGAAGGTTTCTTTGTTGACTGAGTAAAATTATTGCTGGGGGTCCTCTCTTGAACACCACTCAGTTGAAAATGCTCACTTGTGGATGGCAGGTCATTCAAGCCCTGAACTACAGAGCTGTAGAGTGGGCTGCTGGAGACTGTTCAGGGGAGAGCTTCTGCATCTGACCATAGGTAGGATCCACCTGACTGGTGAATATCCACCATGACTTCTTGAACAGTTAGGTCATTCTGATTTTCTTGCTGATTCCCTTGAATACTGTGTTGTGATCCCATGTATTCGAGCTAACTATTGGAACTGTCAAATTTTGTTTTTTCATTAGTTGTGCTTTAGTGATAAGTTCAGTCTGTTTTCATCACCTTGTGTTTGGCTGCTTCAAAACCCACTCCAGAGCACTGCAGCTTCTGTATGGCTGCTGCATTTCTGATAGCTGGACATTCTTTAGAGCTTGCTATATGGGTCTGGTGGCAGTTTGCACATTTCTCCTGTCCTGGTTCAGCAGTGCACTCATCCTTTGTATGTGGGCCAGAGCACACCAGGCAGCAAAGAGGTGAATTGCAGTTCACTGCTACGTGTCCCAGCCTTTGGCAGCGGTAACAGCGGCAAAGAGCATTGAAAGGGAATACTGCATATCTGGTAAATCCCACATATATGTGTGAGGGACATTGAGTTCCTGCAAAGCCTAGCTTGATTGCTGATGACTCTTCTTTTATACCTCCACTGTACCTGGGTAGACGAGCTACAGAGAGCAATTCACTGCTTCCACAATCTGCAGATGCCTTAACATCTTCCACATTTACACTTGGATGTATTCCCTTCATGACTCCCCATGACTGCATCTGGGAAACTGGTTGAGAACAGTTTACAGTCCACTTCCCCAGCCTTTTCACTGCTAAAAGAGATGTCAGTTTTCCAATTGTTGCTTCTTCTAGCTCAAAAGCTACTAGGTTACCCCGTTTGTTTACTCAAATGTGGCTCTTCTGTATTACTTTAAATGGGGACTCACCAACACCTTGTGCTAATGCCACTAGGTCGGTGGTAAAAATGCAAGCTTCCATTCCAATTGGGCACACCAGAATCACTTTGCTGCCTTCTGATCGCATGGTCTTTGTAACATTGAAGCCCAAACTTGGCTTGAAAACTCTACCTTTTTCTCCCTTCTCTTTCCCAGAGTTTGATTGCGCATTAGTACTAGCATCTGCTCTTTCAAACTCGCGTTTCTGTTCACCCTTGAAGGGCACAAATTGTCATTAGATCTCTTTTTCACATTACATTCTGCACCGTCTGCACTTGTGTGCATCTTCTTCTTTCCTCCTTCCTGGCTCTCACTTTCTTCCACTGGTTTTCCTTTCCTCTTCCGAGAGTTTCTTGTAGTTTTCCATTCACCATCCTGCTCGTCCTCCATAGCACTTTCATCGATGTCTGATGCACAAGCAACCCAATCGAAAAGATCTTCCTCACGTTCTTTTTCCACGTTATGAAGCATGGTTGCATATCCCCCCATCTTTAGCTTTCCCGGTGGCACACTTGCCTTGAACCACCAGGAAAACGATCGCAAAAGTGGAGTTTTGCAGCTGTCTTTATAATTTCCGGCTTTATTCACTTTTCACGCAACACTTAAAAGTAGAATATACTTAATTCAAGTAGCGTTAACGACACCTAGACACGTCCTTCTCGCACCACGTCCAAACCCGATCGATCACTCAGATTCTTAGACTTAGACTTAGATCGAGGGCCAGCGTTTGGCTGGGGCCTTTGTAACGGCCTTCAATTCCCTCCAATACACACGCACATATAACAGGATGGCATCCCAGAGTTTTTCACATTGAAGAAAAATGCCTATTCAACATTCCTGTCGCTTATTCCATGCATTCACTAAGAAATCTTTCATTGCATCCACAACAGTCATGTTACACTCCTCATCTAGCCCTACAAG
>VCRD01004726.1:0-21680 GCA_006783055.1 Trinorchestia longiramus
GTGTAACTCTGCCTCACGTCTACCATCGTGATTGTGTAACTCTGCCTCACGTCTACCATTGTGATTGTGTAACTCTGCCTCACGTCTACCATTGTGATTGTGTAACTCTGCCTCACGTCTACCATTGTGATTGTGTAACTCTGCCTCACGTCTACCATCATAAATTTCTACCTGCCGTCTAGTATCGTGATCATAAAATTCTACCTCACGTCTAGTATCGTGATCATAAATTTCTACCTCACGTCTAGTATCGTGATCATAAATTTCTACCTGACGTCTAGTATCGTGATCATAAATTTCTACCTGACGTCTAGTATCGTGATCATAAATTTCTACCTGACGTCTAGTATCGTGATCATAAATTTCTACCTGACGTCTAGTATCGTGATCATGCAACTCTACCTGACGTCTAGCATCGTGGTCATGCAACTCTACCTGACGTCTACTATCTTGACTGTATGAATCTGAGAACTTAAATGTAATCGTGCGTAGTAAGTTAAAACATTATTTATCTTCATAGAAGAGGTTCGAAATTGAGAGTCGCACTTGGTGATCGAATGCATAGCATCCTAGAATTGCACTGCTATGTATCCCTTTAAGTAAGATCTCATATTAATATGCAATAAATGTTATGAGCGAGAGAGCTTGCAAATATGATTAACTTTCAAACTTTGTCAGATTTTTATGTTTCATCTTGTGAGCGTACTCTCGACTTGTTCAAGTTTTCTGGACGTGCTGAGTGCGGACTTCTCTCTCAAATATGAACTACGATGCGACCAAGTTTAGGTCGTAGTTCTGAACAGAGATGAGCTCGAGTCAGGTACCGTGTTAACTCGCTTCTATAGGAAAGGCATGACGATTTGAATTATGAATTACCTCTTACGAGCCATGAAGGTTTTTTAGGGTCGCCAGTTTTACAGAAAAGTCAGTGTTTTGCATGTTAATTAGCTGCTTTTGTTCCGATAAGAATCTTTTGCTTTAAGGTCAAATGTAAGCCCGAGACATAAAATGACCTCAGGCAGCTTTGTGCTGAATATATTTTCTCTTTTCATTGAAATTGGATTCGTAGCAAATTTAAATTAATCAGGACTTTGTCCTCTGAAAAGTCATGCTTTATGGGAATGTTTTTGATCAGTCTGTTTCCTCACTGTTTTTTCAGGAACGAATGCATATTTCTGTCATACGCATTTCTCCCTGTTCAAGAAATTTCATCCCGCCTGTTTTCTCCTTGAGGATATGCTATAAATTTTTGTGATTTATGTGTAAAGTGTGTTATGTTTCCTGCATAAGATAGTGCAACTCATGTACTCTGGTCTCAAAAACAACCTTCCCGGCCTGGTATAATTTCTGCCCCCATGAGCTTGCATCTCTCCTACCTCATGCAATTTTGCCCTGATAAAAATTTGCGTCTAGAATTTGTTGGTAAAATGCAATTGNGTTTCTTTTACATCCATTTTACCCTTTATTGAAAGTTATAACAAATCTGAATACATTTCCTATTCTCGGCGTAAATGGGTTAAGGTCAAATGTAAGCCCGAGACATAAAATGACCTCAGGCAAGTTCGTGCTGAATATATTTTCTCTTGTCATTGAAATTGGATTCGTAGCAAATTTAAATTAATCAGGACTTTGTCCTCTGAGAAGTCATGCTTTATGGGAATGTTTTTGATCAGTCTGTTTCCTCACTGTTTTTTTAGGAAAGAATGCATATTTCTGTCATACGCATTTCTCCCTGTTCAAGAAATTTCATCCCGCCTATTTTCTCCTTGAGGATATGCTGTAATTTTTTGTGATTTATGTGTAAAGTGTGTTATGTTTCCTGCATAAGATAGTGCAACTCATGTACTCTGGTCTCAAAAACAACCTTCTCGGCCTGGTATAATTTCTGGCCCCATGAGCTTGCATCTCTCCTACCTCATGCAATTTTGCCCTGATAAAAATTTGCGTCTAGAATTTGTTGGTAAAATGCAATTGGCGCTGCAGGCAGCTGAGTTGCGGTGGCTTGGCTGGTGGCGCTTCACTCGAGCGCTTCAATAGCCATTCTTTAGGCAAGAAGCCGTGAGCGCGGCGTTTATTAGGTGCCAAGTACGAGCGTTATCGTACCTCTCGTGCTTGCAAATCTTCTACTCGGATATGGTCGCCCACCTGCGTCTAGTTTGATGATGCTGTTGCTTCTGGTGTGACGGTGCTGCTGCTAGTTTCATGGCGCTGTTGCTAGTTTCATGGCGCTGCTGCTAGTTTCATAGTGTTTCTACTGCTAGTTTCATAGTGTTTCTACTGCTAGTTTCATGGTGTTTCTAGTGCTAGTTTAATAGGACTGATGTTACAGACTACAAGTCGTTTATTTTGGTGTCCATATTGCAGCGATTTCAGTTAATATACAAAGCATTGTACGAGAATTTCAGGGACAAGGAAGGTAACTTTGTTGAGTGGAACTGGTCTTGCTGCTTCAATGTGACTGATTTGTTGTCCGTGGATTGTCCATAAAATGTAGTGTATTATTGAACACTTTTGTAGTACTTATTTCATTTCGTTGGAACTTTTAGGTTCTTGCTTTGTAAAATTATGAAATCAGTTTCAAAAATTGTCATGAAAAGCTCACCGCATTTCATTATTCATAATTTTATACAAAGTGCACAATTTTCTTCAATGGCTGGAAACCCCTATTTCCAATATCCAAATTACGGACAAAATACTGTTCCATTGTCCCTTTCTGAATTCCTTACCTTTTGGATCATAGTAGCCGAGATATTTTTTAACTTCCTGTTATCAAATCTATCTCTCTATTCAATCAATACGCACCGAGTACAATAAGCGTCGATCATTGATAAAGTGCTTGTCTTACTTACTAACGTGAAGCGCGTTGGTTCACACTGAAATTCCCAGCATTCCCGAGAAGATTCCTGGCCACGTTGCTGCTCCACCTTCGGCCATGTTGTGTGTTGTCGAGCATTCCTGTGAGCCTGCAGCCATTGTCAGGCCTCGCCAGAGACGTGTTCATCAGCTCGAATGTACTAGGCCTCGCACATTATTGTTCAGGTGACGATGCCTCATCTGCTTCATGGCTCTGCAAATTCGTTTCCTTGTATCGAGGCCTGTGCAGTGCCTCAAATGATTCCATCATCGTCTTATAACCAATGACGCTCTTCCTATCTTGTTTTATATTCGTTTATGTAGTGTTTTCAATACGTCCATGCTTAGTTGCTTTTGTTTTTAAACCTATGTATTTCTCGTTATTATATGCTAGTTTTCTATTATTGAAGAATTGCTTCTTACTCATGCAGACTTGCTCACATATAGTATTCTGAATATTTTATTCTAAACGTGCTCGGTCAATTGCTGGCTAGACTCTGTCTCGTTTTGCTGTCTGTGACCCTACCTCTGAACCCTGTAGAATTTACCCTGGGGGCCTCATCTGAAGATGTCCATACCTCTCCTGAGGATGGTGTGCTGATAGCGTCTGTTCTCATGGAAATAACTTAGGAACATTGCATTTGTAGTAAAGAATCCCCTTGTCTTTTCATTTTTTTAGCAACTTCCGTTCGAGCAACCCGAAGAAGAATATCGTCGCTATTGAACATACACAATTGTTGTTTTTGTCACTGTAAACTGTTGAGTACAGCTGTTCAAACACATTTCTGAAAGCTACTGGAATAAAACATGATTTTATCTTCTCTTTGTCTGTGTTGTCGCGTCTCAGACCCTGAGGACTGGCTTTCCAGCGTTGTCCAGGTCTGACTGCCATGCAGACTGCCTCTCATATCGCGCTGCCCCATCTGCGCCTCAGGGCGAGTAATAACGCGTATCTGTCACCCTCTGCGCTGGCTGCGTTGTCTGCTGGCTCCTGCAGTCCAGTGTATGGATGGTCGTTTTCCCTTTCTTCTGTCTTTCCGTCGCTTACATTTCCTCGGTATCACTCTCTTGGGAGAAACGTCCCACCGAAAGGAACTCTAACGCGCCCTCCCGAAGCTTTTACCGCTGCTTCCTGTGTTCTGGTAAACATGCAAATACCTTTTGACAACGAGAATGGCTTTGTTTCGGAGTGTCTCTCTCTCTTCTTTGCTCTCGCTCTCACGACTAGCGCGGCAGCAAACTAGATTTTGCTTTTGTCTAGTGTCATCTACTTGATTCAGGCCAGACTGCCTGCCCAATGTGATCCCTCATTAAAATACTGAAAAAGGTAGTTGTGTTTTCCTTTTCTTAAATCTGCTGCCATTTTGTTGAGGGTCATGGAAGGTAGATTTTATTTTATCTAGTTGAAAAACGTTGACGTTTTCACTTTAACATCTCATCATTGAGATTGTCAATTAAGCACGAGACTTTTATGCCGTGCCTCTGGTGCGAATTTTAGGCTAGAATATCCTTTCTTCCATATCCATCTTAACCATTGAGAGGGGTTGAAACTAGTATTTGTATGCTTTATGAATGAATTTTCATGAATTTCCAAGTCATAAAATTCGAGCACTACATGTTCACACATTTACGCGAGCTCAATTTCTTGATGCGAGAAAAAAAATCAACTATTTCTATGAAAAATGAAATGTTTAGAAAATTGTAAAATAAATGTTCGTATTAATAAATTTTTGTTGATATGTACGTTGTTGCGTAACCTTTGTAGTCTTCCACTGCTGATGATTTCTTCCTGTACTTTACTAGTGCGCTACAATATTTTTTTTTACACTTCAGTCCAATATTTTTATAAATCTCGGTGAAACCATTTAAAATGTTCATGGTTTTAGATAGTTGTTCGTTTTCTGAATATTTGCCGCCAGTTTTTATGAGATATATATCTATAGCTTGAGTGAACCTCTCTAACATGGTCACATAATCCTGAAGGATAATTCGTGAACAATGTTTTTGTCCACCATGTGTACACCATCCCTGTCTAAGTCCAAGCTACTCCGGGTAATATCAGGCCTCTGAAATTTCTATATAGACCGTTGAGTTCGTGTTTTTCCTACCATGTGGATATTGTAGACCCCAAAACCGTGATGTTATCTCCCCTAAAAATCACGGTAGGGATGGTGTTCTGAAGGCGTTCAGACATGGGCTGAGCTACGGCCCAACTAGCTAAGTTTTAGTTCAGTCAGTCTAAAGGATATTTTCCGGAAATGTTCACATGCGGGGTTCTGTGATAATATCCTGTGGACGACGATATGTAAAATTTCAATGCTTGGAGCGTGACTCTACTCATAAGAAGTATTTCACAAGTTTTGTTTTACCAGGAACAGTAAGTAGACGCACGAACACAATTGCACTGTAAGTTTTATATTGGTCACTGTCGCTGCTTTGCATTAGTCACTTGCTTCCATTGGTTTCGGTTGCCTTTTTACTTTGGTGTAAGTTGCTTTCTCACTTTTGGATTGACCACTTTATTTTATATCAGCCGCTCACTACAGTTAATACACGATAGTCATCACTTCAGCTTACTCCTGGTCTTGGAGTCGAACATCACAGTTTGCAGGAATCATCAAGCGGCGCATCCTGCCTAAGTAATTGATCTGTTGTGCTGCAAGTTGCTAACTAAAGATCTCCTTTGATCCTGACTACACGTAATCCATCACAGGGAACATCAGTCCCTGTGTATGGATGGTGAGTGTGCGGACCACACCCTCTCGTAACGAACCTCCTGCACCGAGTCTTCCTTCCCGCGCCTTATCTGGGATTAACTTTTCGATTTTTTCGCAGCCGCCCTCCGTCATAAAGCATGTGCTTGTTCTGACGTTCCATTTATGGACGCTGTTTCATTTTTCTAGGCGTGAATGTCCTGTTTAGTCTTTAAGTGACAGTCAGCTAGGTAGTGTCTGCTAAATTGTAATAGTACCCTGCTGGTTTAGCTGGTCACATTTTTCCCTAGTCGGCTTTCATCACTAACCATGTGATTGATCTAACGTCTCTTTTATAAAAGATCTTATTTTTCTTGGACTGCGTAAGTTTTTCTCCTTTTTCGAAAGCGCTCTACATTTTTACAGTTCAACAAGCCGAGAGCTGTAAATTATGTGATACCGTGATCATTTTTACTAAGAATTTTTACTTGCTAAAACACGAGCTGAAAGGATCCCCCAGCTTCGTTCATTAGTATTGTCTTTTTTAGTTCCGTTATTTATAACATTTTAACCCTGTTTCAGCTATTTTGCGTGTTAAGCGAAGTGGTTCTTTACTTCCCTCTTTGTAAGCATGGGGAATTGAAACAATTGATGACTTCGTAATGCAATCAGGCTTTTTCTCATTGAAATGTCAGACGTGTTTTCAAGTACATTCCACGTTGCTCCTTTCGACGCGTGTTTCATCGTTCGTAGTATAAATCTCGCAGGCAAACGTAGAACGCACGCCTCACGATATGCTTTTTTTATGTTTGTGTTTATTTACTTGTGAGCTGTTTGTGATAATACCTTGGTTATGGTCTGTATCATTGAATATACTTACAGGCTTTCATATGTTTCCTAGTCATAATAGCTTTATAGGTAAATATAGAACGAAATTGTGTAATTCACGGTACAATTGAAGTGATTCAGTGGCGTATGCTGCTATGTGTAGTGGCTGTTGTGGATAATTCCGGAAATATTTCCAGTGCACGTATATGTTTGTAGGTCTTAGACTGTTTTCTGAAATCAGGTATCAAAACTATTTTTATGTGAAATAAACTGGTTTTTCTTAAGGAAATGGTTTTGCATATCTTAATACGATACGCAAAAGGCTCTCTAACGACATGTAACACATGCATGCAGCTAACCTTAAACTCGATAATTCGAGCGATGTTAATTCTGTCGTATACGGTAGCCTGCTCGTATGTGTAAAGCAGAACCAGGTATGAAACAGGTAGGATTTCTAGCGTGGATAACTTCATTCGTTTTGTTATTCTACTTATAAGGGAAATGATAGCATAATAATTGCCTTTTTCCAAGTCATTCACTCGTCACAACATCTACGTTCCTCACTTCACTTGTTCTGCGTAATCTGTCAGTCAAGTCACGAGTATTTTGGAGCTGTATTATGTGTGGTGTTTATTCTTGGATTTGAAACAGTGAAACCAAAACGATGGAGAAGTTAGTTTCGTGATGTTTCCTTCATATGTCTCATAATTCGGATCCTAAATTTAGCACATTGCACACTGTCAACTGCTCTAGCATATTGCGAGTACGCACAAATTGTTATACCTTCACAATTTGAGTGGGATTTTTTATGATCTTTAAGATTATTAAGTCAGTGTTTGACGTTTTTTTAAAAGGTTGCTCATGCGTTGTGCCATCGTTGATGGTTTTTGCGATCCATGAAGCTATTGGGAAAAATCTCCATAGCATGTTTTCCCCGTCAATGATCTTCAAACACCACCAGCTTGGTCGACTGGTGAGCGAATCCGCTTGCGAGCGGGAAGACCCGGGTTCGAATGCCGCTGCCGCCATGGTTGACGCGGCTAGAATTACGGCATGGGACTTGGCTAACCGAATAATTTTCGAAGTGATTATCCGACCCAAGAATGGGCCAAAAGGTTTGTTCCCATACCTCATTCTATTCTATTGTATTCATATCCTGATCTCGGTACAAGCAACTCACTTCGTAGATGTGATCCTGCTGCTGAGGGCCGTGTTATCTCGTTGCTTTAGAGGTTAACTTCAGCCATTGAAGAAAGTCTTGCCAGAGGCAACAGATGCTACATCTCATAACCTAACACGACACTGAGCACAGCTTCCTTAGCCGCTCTGAGTGTTCCTCCAAATCTCTCAGAAATCCACTCAATTGGGTCTTCTTATGCAGACTTAACTGGCATGCGATCGTTTTTGCCGAGTGTTTGTGATATGCTCTTCAAATTACTTCTCGGCATTATAGGAATCTATTCCAGGAGTGATGCTGGGTGTGCATGTGTAGTAGGAAAAGACAGTGAATGTTCCAGTAAAATTTGGTTTTATACCAGTTGGCATGTCATTGTTTTATTTAGACAAAGCATGCAACTTATTCGCACTTTCCACTTCAGGTGTTGTTTATCTTTCAATTTCATGGCGTCTGACATACTAGTAAGGTTTAAGGTTTCCATCCTGTAAGCTCAAAGACACCGTGGGAAGAAAGGAGCGTCGTGATCTAGCTTATCCACCCGGCAGAGCTGCCGCCTATCTGGCTGGTGCTCTTTAGCTCCACAAGATTACCTCCATAAACAACGGATTTTGCCGCTCTGCTTGCTCTCTTGCAGGCTTGCTGAGCTGCAGCGTGCCCGGCTAGGAATGACCCAACTTACTGTTCTCAAAAAGCTTATTCGAGAGTTGTTTCTTTATCCAAAATTGCGCCCGTAACGACTCGAGTTGGTCAAGACTTCGTCTTCGGTCTACGCATTCTGCTCGACTGTTCCAACAACTCGGCATGTCGCAGATTTTTACGAAGGGTTTGCTAAACTCTAGAGAAAAATTTGTGCTAATGAGAGAGAATGCAATGTGGATATCCGACAAGAAAGGAAGTCACCAAGCGGCTTGATAGTCTGTGTAGTTTCAACTATCTTCTCTTTATATTGAAATGCAGCACATGCGGAGTAATATTTTTCTTACCTTCTTTCAGTAGCTCTTCCGCCACCGTACTCCGAAGCGCACTTGGCTTGTGTGCAAAGACAGCGGCACTAGGAGTTTTATATGAATTTAGTTTCATATGTAAATGACCTATCTTTTCCATTTCTTGTTCTTCGTCTATTCTTTGCCTCCCTGAATGCTTTGAACAGCAGATGGTCTGACGTACGTTCTCCCAGGCAGTTATTCGAAGCTTCGAGTCCCGCGAAATTCATGGCTACAAAAAAGGTAAAAGTCCCTGCTTCGTTGTCCCTGCTGGGTAGAGAGCACTGAGTGAGGGAGCTAGGAGCTCCCTGCACAGAATGAACTTGCCTGTAATTGGTTATTCTGGTGGCCGGAAATACGTGAGCAAACCATGTCTTGTCTTAATTCTGAAGCATTTTTGAAGAGACGACTGTGATGAAACCCTGTACAATTTATTTAAATGTATAATTTATGTAGTAGAGTAATTTTGGTATCTGATTTCATTACTAGTGCCTGTTTTTTAATATATTTTATTTTCTTGATGTGCAGAACACGTGCAGGAGTTCTCGTGCGGCCGCCTCTTCTACAGAACTTTCCACCTGGAAGAGAGCAGAGATACACTCTACGTGGGTGCAATGTGAGTTATTAACTTTATGATCAACGTTCTGAAGAATGTTGTGCCGATACGAAGGTCCTCACCAGTACTGAACGATTTTTACTAATAGTGATACTAAATAGTCTTAATTTTGTGCTGTTAATCAGTATTAAATTTATGAGATGTCTGAAAGTTTCTCAAGTGTGAGTCAAACTTGGGTCTTTCGCTCCAAGTTTCAGTATTGGCCCAATGATGTTCTTCAGCGAAATATGAAACTAATGATTAATATACGTGCTACGAATTATTTCAAGTATTTAACGATAGCATCATCTTCAATACAAGGCAAAGTTGTCAGTTAAACCAATATTTCCACTATTCCATGTATTAGCTGTTTAGTGTATAGATCTCGAACTTACTAGAATTTTTGTGAACTTGATCACGATGCCTCTTTCTTGAACATTGTCATTTGGTTCCTTATTCTTCTGAAGACCTGACAATTTGATACATGACTTGAAAATATTTTTCCTCACAAAGGTTTTCTAGCTTCAAAGCTCATAAGCATCACGTACAATTTGAAAAATTGCTAGCGTTCAATACTGTTGTGAAAATGGGCGCACACTATACATTGGTAATTTATTACCTTATTATCTGTGCTAAGAAAATACTGCGTTTTGTGTCTTCGTATGACTGGATCAATTGTCAAACTCGCCAAAAAGTGTGACTGCCATTACCACCTATATTAACCTGTTGTAAATAGTACTTGTTCGTAACTTTTTAAGCATGTCGGATAATTCATTAAAAACTAATTGGAACATAACACTAGCCGCTCTACCTGACCTGTTGACAACCAGCTAGAACATTCGACACTTAATCCTTGTGATAGTCCTTCAAGCTAATGTTATTTTCACTTCATGTGATCAGTATCTGGCTTAGCGAGCCCAGCTAGCGACTCTTTTGGTCAGCCGGTTCTGTCTCGGTGTAACATTCGCGTCGGTCACCCACCCTGCCATGTCCTAGCCTCCATAGCTTTCCACACCCCGGCTGTTCTGGAGAACCGGTCTTAGTAATAGAGTCATTACTCGGACGCTGGACGTCTAGCATACCCTCCTCCACTCGCTTACCTGCCCCGACCTCATCTTGCTGCTGCATGCTAGCGATCATCTCGCTACCACATCAATTATAAACAAGTCGCTTTTTATCTCTAAGCTACAATGTATGTATCTTGGTTTTATGTTGTAACTGTCATCTAGAACTTCGTTTTGAGATGAAAGGATCCTAAGAAACGTACTTTTGATGTCTCATGTCCCGGTAATTTGTGAAACACTGTGTTCTAATTACCATGTGAAAATTCGGTATGGTATCATGAAAGTTTTTCATTTATGTTGTGGCGACAACTGAAACCATTGAAAGCTTCGCTAAACCTGATGGCGGCTTTTAGTCTTAACTCTGCTGTAAAGTTGAGTATATATTTAATAAGAAATTATCTTTGTTTTTGTTTTTGATATTCGTACTTTACGTTTACAGCCGTGTAAAAGACATGATACCTAAGGTACGGGATTAGTTTTTATAATACGTAGGACGGGCTCCACTCAGCAAGGTACATTTTTTGTTGACATCGCTCACTGTCTGCCGTACATCATGAAATGTACAGAGGAGTACGAAGGGGAGAAATCGAAAATTCCTACCTCTCCTATCTTGACATACACTGTATATAGTATACACAAAGCATTTTAAATAATTTCATGGAATGAAATCTATCTTGCATTTGTATCTTGAATTATGCACGTGTATTAAAAAGTTTGAAGCTAAATAATGTGAGCTTTCGGTGCTTCTTTTTTATTTTGAAGTTGTTATTTTCAGCTCTTGAATTATGGTATTGTTTTCCGTTTCTCTCTCTGAGAGTAGAAAGATTATCCAGGCACCTTTCATATTAGAAGGCATTAATGGGACTAGTGTTACCTCTGAAAAGTCGCTCGTTGCTTTTGTTTCGTGTTTGAGTGGCTCGCGTGGAGTCTTTGTCTTACTTTTTTCGATTACATGCGAGGTCTTGACTCTCCCTTCCTGCTTCGTCTTCCCTTGATTCACACCTGTTGTACCAAGGATTCTAAGATCAAGTTACAAGATCCAGTACTTTTGACTAGCATACCAAGAGCTTTTCATTGGAAATCTTTCTTTGGGATGCGTTTAAATAATTTTTTTGTAGCCTTACCAATATTCACAAATGAAGTTTTAGAGTATGTGTATGGATAAAATTTATTTTTCATTTCTAATCCAGTAATTAGAATAATGTAAAAATAGCGGGAAAATGTTAAAGTCTACAGTAGGAAAAAATTATGAAGTCCTTTTCCATCATTCAAACGATGTTTAAGGTGAAGGAAATCATCCTTGAGTCATCCAATGACTATTATCTAACATTTCGTTTAAAATAATTTGTGTATAAGAAAAGCCTCACTAATACTTGTTGACTTTGGAATAATTATACTGGATGTTCAATAATTCGAGTTGCAACGTTTAGAGCCTATGTTCATTAAACAAACAAATGTATGTCAATGTAACAAAAAGAAAATAGTACTTAAATATGTAACAGTAGTAATTAACAAATTTTATTCAAATTATTCTCCGTCTGCGTCGATAACGCTGCAAACGCTTATAGAATGGTATGTACGAGTCACGATTGACTTTAAAGGATTTGGGCCTATTTCTTATTGAGCTTTGACTTCACTACCTCGGAACTTTGGTGATGTGCCACTGCAAACTTTCTCTCCAGTATGGACGAGACTACGTAATCCAGAGGATTCAGATCTGGAGATAATGGAGACCTTGCCACCTTCAAAATGAAGTGGGGAACATTGAAAGCCAGCCACTCGTGTGTGTTGGCTTAGCTCTGTGTGAGGGGCCGAGTTTTGCTGAAATAATCACAGGAGATTTTTTGAAATTATTTTTAGCCAAATGCAAAAATGCCGTTGCAGAAATTTTCTGGGATAATTTTAAACCCTTGTTCAATAAAAACCAATGAATTTGTTCCGGTTTCTCTGGTCGTAGTCCAAACCCTCACAGATGCCACTCTTTGTCTTCGAGTGACTACCCAGGTGTCAGTCTCACTAGTCTCAGACCAAAATCAATCGTTTTGTTCGTTGAATTTTTTACTCGATATCAAATGTCTTTTCGTCACTCAATACAGGGTGCGGTAGCGTGCCTTCGTGGATACGAGAGAAAAGGATTTCAGCTCTTGCAAGACGTTTTTCCTCAATTTTCGCAGAGTGTTGCTGTTTCTTTTGAAGTTTGTAAGGAGAGGTCTTCAAGTCTTCGTATAGAATGGTGCACATGGTTCCGACGGTTAAATTCCTCTCTTTTGCCAGATTTTTAAAGGATCTCTTTCAGTTTCTTATGCGCTTTCCTTTGGTGTATTTTTCACCAGTTATTAGGTTCTGGCCGTTTGAGGATGACCTTGTTCAAGCCTATTCTTTTCTTATCCAGTCTCTTTGAATCATTTCAACGTCTGCCAGAGAAATATGCTATATATTGACTTTTTAGGTTTTAGTGATATCTTTAGGATATTTTTCCGGCTCGTGCAAATCTGAAATAACTATTCGTTGGTTGAATTATCAGCCGTGTGAGTAAATATTATGATTGGAAAATATATGATTTCGTAGCTACGCAAAAATTGTGAATGAAAGGGGATGTCAGCGTAAATGATTGATTTTACATGTGAATGTAATTATATTTATTGGGTACCATGAAATCATTCAGGTTGTGGTTTTGAATCTTTTTGTTATGTGCGAAACATTGATACCAGAACGCATTGCTCTTCAACATCAGGAGTAACGACTTTGTTAGCGGTCATGCAATGGTTCATAAACTCGAGAGATGGTGCCGACTTCTCTCGAGTGTGAGAGCGTGTTGTTGCTGCCGTGCATATATCATCGAAGAAAGAAAGAAAGAAAGAAAGAGAGAGCTCGAGGTAGCTATTGCCTGCGCAACAAGTGCTCATTTTGTTGTTTTCGACCTCTCAAAAGTTTCTCGCCTCCAGCCTCTGCTTGACTGGACACAGCATGAGACTTGTGTGTTGTTGCAGGATCTGCGGTGCATTATCTAAGTTTTTCCTGTAATGTGTACCTCGGTTTATCAAATTCCTGCCTGATTTCAGATAGGATGGAAAATAAGCCAGCATGAAATGCGTACTGCTGAAGAATAGGTTGCTAAAATATATATATTTTTAAAAATAAAGATAGTTTTATAGCATAGAAATAAGGAGCTTCAACGAAAATTAATCAACCGTAGAAAAACTGAAGTTTTTGCTCATTGATATGACAGAGCCATCTCACAGCACTAGAACTTCGGTGTCCGGGTTGTCTTTGGAAATAGTTTTACATTATTTAAAAAAATAATTTTTTCCCGTTGTGATTATTGAGAAGATAGAAGCATTGTGATATTCAGTTAGTTTCGATATTATAAACAAGAAATCTGGAAATAAGTACAACCTTAGCAACGAACATATCCTCGCTGCATGAGCCGTACTCAGTTTTGCGCTCTTGCTGCTTCGTGTGCTTACCTCTTGCTATTTTTGCTGAAGTTTTTGTTAGTTGGTCCTCGTGCGCGTTGCTCCTCAATCTTCCGTACTGAACATTAACTTTTTTTCTCACCTCTCAGAGCATTGCATTTGTTGGAGATCTGGTCTGCACATGATCAGCTTCTTGTACCCAACAGCAGTCGCTGTGCCATTGTTAATCAATTGCTTTGGTTTGAGTTAATTTTTTTGAATTTCTACGTACGCTCGCTTTCATTCTGCTTTTTACATGCGTTTGCCAATAAGATGGATAGAATATTTTTGAAGTAATTCTGAATTGAAGATGAACTGAATTTTGTTATTTGTAGAACTGGGCTAATGAGTTTCTTCATTTAAATTTACTAGTAGACTTATGTCTGTGTTTGCCCTATCATTTTTCAATTTATCAAGGGTTTTCAGTAATTCGATAAGTGACAGAAGTGATTCGAGTTTCGGAAAAATATTGAGTTGTGTTCAGATTTTCAAGTTCTTAAATGGTGCTCTAGATGGTGCGAAAGCAAAATTAGACGTTTAATAGCTTTCTCCAATTGGGGTTTGCTTCTCCTGTAGTTTTTGTTGGAATCGTGGCTGAATCCGTGTAATGAATAGCTATACATGGAACTACAATGTGTGAATCAAGAAAATTGTTTCGATGTTTTAATGCAAATATTTGTATCGAGTGATTTCTTCTATTTTCGCCTAAATATGTTTTAAAATAGAATCTCAACTGTCTTCACAGTAAAAACCAGTGTTGCTTGTCATGAGAATATATCAATCTGAATTCATTTCTTATGGTTTCTACTGAAAAGTTTTAATGTTGTGTGAATAAAAATGAGGTTCTGCAGAGCGCAGCGAATGCGAAAATATCCCCCGGAGAATGTAAGAGAGTACTTTTATGATTGTACGTCTTGACCATCCTGAAGACTTTAAAACGCGGCAGAATAGATGGAAGACTAGAGTATCTGTATAATTATACTGTCTCACCCTTGAATGCTTGTAAATTTTAGTTGAAGCTAAGCCACTTTTGTTTCCTTTTCCAGGGACCGAGTTTTCCGCGTGTCACTGAGCAATATCTCACAAACGAGCTGCGAGGTCAGTCCTATATCTTCCCGAAGTGGTTTGTTAATTTCATCTTAATAATATGCATGGCGAGTAGAATAGAATAGAATGAGGTTATAGCCTCAAAGTAATACTTTGTAGTTTCTTTTCAATGTGTGTGTACATTAAAACTTCGTTAATACGGTTCTGAATACATTGCCCTTCTTCAGTCTGATGTATTTCAAAATTTTACACAAGTATTATAAAGTTGTTACAAAATGTCTTAGTTCTTCTACCTTTTTAAAAGGTGTCCATAACAGTTGCTAAAAATACTGAATTGTTCTCTGTGCTTAATTGAAAATTTAAATGTAAATTTCTCTTACCTCCTAGATTTTAGTGAGTAATTCAAGTACCCATATCCCTGCCAGCTGCTGTGAGCTCTCATGTATACTAATGTTTCTTTAATTTTGACTTGGCATCCAGGGCGACTCTGTGAAACTCGACCCAACGAGCGTCTCAACCTGCGTCAACAGAGGGAAGTCTGAGGTCAGTTCAGTTTGACACACCAGTGCCACTTCAGGATTCCGTGCAGTTAACAACTCTGAGTATGATATAAGTGTGAAATGTCCACGGCTGTGTGTGGCAGACTGTAAAGTTAAGAATTAATGAAATTATAAAATAAATTGAAAGTTTTCATAGCACGTGTTGTGAACTTGCACTTGATCCATTTTTGTATGTTTTATCAAGGAGTTGTTATCTAATGCAATTTTTCCCGTAAATGCATATTGGAAATTGTTCGAGTCCCGATATTGTATTAGAGTGCTTGAGGATAACCAAAGAACTTAGCATTTTTATGAAATTACTTTAATTCGTGCTCTCTGAGGTAAGTTATTTTTCATCTTATGGGTACTGAAGTTTTAAATCGTGCTAGAGCTTCAAGAACATCCTGCACATTAATATTTTTTAGCTTCCTTCCTTTTAGAATCTTTTGTGCGTCTGAGGCAATGTTATTGATATTGAACGATGTCGAAACGTTTTGCGCAGATGATTCATTGTTGGTAAGATTTTGATTTATATATGTGTGATTGATAAAATTGCAATATGAAAATGAGTACATTTTTACACGTCAGTGGTCTGTAGATGCATTTATTTTTGTTGCAGAACTTTGAATGCCGAAATCACATTAGAGTCATCCAGCCCATGAGCAACGACAGACTCTACGTCTGTGGCACCAACGCTCACAATCCTAAAGACTGGGTCATCTATGTAAGTATCAGTTCTACGCTGCAATAGGTGTCATTTTGGGTAGGATTTATATAAACCAGTATATTTTTATCACTGTACTAAGAGGACGCCAGTGAAGACACGAAGGTAAGTCATCGTCAGTTTAATTTTGGTCCTACACATGACCCTAACAATTGAGTCACTCTGGCTCCGACCGCTTCAAGCAGTTTTCTTCTTGCTTTCTGCAGGGCAACTTATCTCACCTGCAGCGGCAGGAGCACGTGCCAGGCATAGGCTCAGGAGTAGGCAGATGTCCGTTTGATCCAAATGACAACAACACGGCGGTGTGGGTAGAAGAGGGCAACCCTGGTGGGCTGGCAGGGTTATACAGCGGCACAGTCGCCGAGTTCACAAAAGCAGACACAGTCATCTTCCGAGGCGACCTCTACAACACCACCACCAAGAGGAGGGAATACCCCTTCAAACGCACCATCAAATACGACTCCAAGTGGCTTGACAGTGAGTTTTCTTACACGTTCCACGTTCCTCCTCCCTTCCCGTTCCGTTATAATGTGGTCTTCTTTTCAGACGGTCTAGAATTTCAGCGATGGGTTCATGTTTTCAGTTACTCCTTTGAAAAATAAAGATTTTGTGTAACTTTGTGTCAATTTAAAGAAATAAATTTTGTTTACAAATTGCTTGCAGTTGCTTAAATTGTTGGTTCAAATAATATATCTAGTAGTACACATGTACACGTAGTCAACGTGTTGAACAGCAGCAGTCAATCAGGTATTTAGGCTCAAAAGAATAACTCGCCATGTGGTTGCAAGAGTAAACTAGCGAGTATTCCTGCTCTTCAGTGGGTCTTGCACTTAACAGGGTAAAAATTGTGGATTAATGTTACAGGTCGCAAAATATTCAGCGTCAGCCACCCTTTCTTACCGTCAATATGGGAAAGAGCGAAAGGGTGTTTTTTTTTTGTACAAACCTAACACAGTTGTTCTAATAAATTCACGCGGGGGAACATCAGGATGCGTCTGAATCGATGAACCCAATTCTTGTCGGACCTAAAACGGGCTTTTCGGACATCATTTACCTTATTATTTTTAATAACTATAAGCATTATAGTAATAATCTTTGAAATTTTCATCATATTGAATTATTATAAGAACTGGTGACTAATAAAAATTATGATCTACTGCCTCTGAACAGAAACGGTGCATATAACTTTCGACGTTGGTCGAAAACAGTTGGTGCGGAGGGAAAATTTTTAAAAATTTACCTCGCACGTTATACTTTCACCGTTCAGCAATTTACTGTAAAAAATTACGTGGATCAAACAGTAAAGAAATCATTTCCCGAATATTAATGGCGGAATGTTTCCCCGAATAAACACCATCTGTTCCCGACGAGAAGAAGGAATAGTTTTAGCAACAGACCTTTCCTTGGAATCGTTCACCTTGGGAATGTTAATTTGTATTTATTGCTATCCAATGAAGAATCTAATTTGCCGCTTGAATCATTCAACTGAGGAAGTTTCGTGTACACTCCTTTGTTCTGATTCTAATTGAGAAATTCACAGACCATAACATGACGCACGTCAAACGTATTGTGCGTTAAATTGCGTGAACGAAATCGATTTGTTCCTTTAAATGTCCTATTTGGAATGAGTTAATTTTGGCTTTTTTAACGTGGAGTATTCAAATATTTTCTCGTTTTTTCTGTTCCAATGTACGAAAATGGCGCAATGAAGATTTTTCTGCACCCTTCCGTGTTTCATTTCCCCTAATTTATAATGTGCTACAATGTTCAAAATAGTGCCCTAGATCACCATTAAAGATATTGCAAATTGAAGTATAAGTTCTCCCTGTTGCTATGAACAGGGACAAAAAAATTCAATGTACATTTTTATGGTGTCGGAGTTTTTTGAGGCCTTTCCGTTCCTTCATAAAAGTTTCTCTCACTCGGGATTTTGTGTGTGCATCAGAGCCGAACTTCGTAGGATCGTACGATGTGGGCGAGTACGTGATGTTCTTCTTTCGCGAGACGGCCGTGGAATACATCAACTGTGGCAAGAACATTTACAGTCGAGTGGCGAGAGTGTGCAAGAAAGACACGGGAGGCAAGAACCTCCTCACGCAAAACTGGGCCACGTACCTCAAAGCTAGGCTCAACTGCTCTATTCCTGGCGAATTCCCATTCTACTTCAATGAAATACGTAAGTTGCACCTTAGCACAAGACAGGCTTATTTGCCCTAGCTTTATTTTTATACGTCCCGTGTATGGCTAGAACAGTGTTCGATAGTTTACCTGATGTTCAGAATTCGTTTTTCTCTCTGAAAATATACTGTCAATACCCTACTACAGGTACATATGTTGAAGAATAGTGCTGAATAATAGCTGTTTTGCTTAAGCTGCGGCTTCACTTGTATGGTATAATAAGATTATTCTTTCTACTTTGCCTTACTCTATGGTTGATGTCTTCAGGAATACAAATCAATATTCGTTCACTTCATCACAGTTTCACTCTGGGAGAAAATTATTTTTAGCTATACGAGTAGTATGTATATCTATGAATTGTTTTCTTGGAAGGCATACAATTTTATTCCATAACTGTATAAGTTCTAGCTTGATACATTAAGGAGGATAGAGCGTCGAGTTTGTTCTTGCTTGGGGTAAATATGTATTGAACAAAAGTTGTAAAAATCTTGAATGCATATATTTAACAGAAATGTGTTTAGTTGCAGCGACATGTACCTGATGCATATATTTTGCTTGTAATAGCCGGCTAAACAATCGTGTGAACGTGTTTACAGTATCAAAGCTCTAAAGAATTTCCAGCTAAAGTTACTATTTTATTCTTCAGTCGCCCGTATTTTTGTAATTCCATGTAATAATGATACACAGTTGATTAAAAATATATAATGGACTTGGAAAAAATTTAATTATTCATCTTTGAATGAATTATGATGTCCAATTCAAACTGTACTGAAATGTTTATGATGAAGAGTATAAAAATACTCTAAAAAATAGTAGGATCTTATTGATGAAATTTATAAAAAAAGATGCATATCAACTAGGCTAAAAAGTATGTAATTCACAAACAAAAATGATGCATTTAATATTTTGTGGCTTACGCTTTGTTTGATACGACTACATCCCATTGTTTTTTGTACTCAGAAGTAGAGTTTTCATACATTTAGATAATTGTTTTATCCTAGTTTTTATTCAAATTTTCTTTAAATCATGCTAATTTCTTGGTTGTCTTTGGTGTACTGTAACCCTGAGCTTTTTTCACAAGTTTTGAATTGGGTTTAGGTCAGATGACTGGCTGGCCCATTGTTACATCTTCACATTGTCTTCTGCAAACAATTTCTCAGTTGCTGTACTTTGGGTCGTTGTCCTGCACGAATTCTCAATTTTATCCTAGCTACAATTTTTTTATTACCCAAAAAGATTTGTGGACAAAATATCTATTCATCTCTTTATTCATGCGTCCCTTCATGATATGAAGATTACTTGTGCCTTGAAAAGAGGAACATTCTAGAAGTATTAAATTGTTTCTACCAAATTTAACGGTAGGGATACTTTTCTTCAGACTGAATTGCTCGCGCTTCTTCCCCTCCAGACATAGCACACATAATTGTGGTTGAATAGTTTTATTTTTGTCTCATCAGACCAGCGAATATAGTTCCAGTAGCTAGCTGGTTTTGATGAATACCTATTGGTAGAAGAAAGTCGTGCATACTCGTAGCGTTTTGATGGAAGGGTATCTTTCCTAGCCTTGTAAGAACTCAGACCCTGTTGCTGCAATACACAAGTCACAGTCTGACGACAAACCTACTGCGTTAAATGTTTTCAGTAATGTTGTTCTTGTAGTTTAAGGCTTTCCACAACCAATTTTAGATCGGGAGGAAACTTTTTTTGGTGTTCTAGTATTCGGACATCGTACAATAATGTTTCTTCCATTTTCTAATTATTGAGCTAACTGTACTATGATTTACTTTAAACTGCTTTACAATTGCCCTGTATCCTTTACCATCAACATGCGCTTTGATTATTCGATCTCGTAAATTTAATCTGAGCTTTAAAGTTTTCGGTATGATGTTAACTGGCTAACTGATGACTCGAACACTGCAGACGTGTCAAATCGCAATCGCATTGAAGATTAGGTGTTCTAAGAGTGTGAACATGCTTTTTAAGTGTTGTTTTGATTTCTAAAATCTAATGTCTCAAATTCAATAAAAATTCTGCTTGGAAACTTGATAAAAATTTCCTGTAACTGTACTCAATTCTTTTTAGCCTAGCTAATTTGTATTTTTGTGATGACTTCTTTCATAAATTTCTGAGACATTTTGAAGCATTTCTGTACTCTTCTTCATAAAAGGATTTTTTCATTACTATTTGGCTTTGTAATTCTCCATCATAATTCATTGAAATGTGTGTTCAATCCAGTGTTTGAATTGAATTTTAATATTCAATGGAAGAAGTAAGTTTCAAAAGTGTGAGTATCGTACATAAGTCTCCAAACGCCGTTGAAGCCATTCTACCTCTACCCTCAGAATCAGTGTACAAAATCCCCGACGACGACTCTAAGTTCTACGCCGTGTTCACCACGAGCATGAACGGCCTCATGGGCTCTGCAATATGCACCTTCACATTCGATGCTATCCAGAAGGCCTTCGCTGGTCGCTTCAAGGAGCAGGCCACTTCTTCCTCTGCTTGGCTGCCTGTTCTCACCTCAAAAGTGCCCGAGCCGAGACCAGGGCAATGTGTCAACGAGTCTCAGACTCTACCTGGTGAGTTTTCTAGTAATCCAACGCAAATTAGTACAAATTATGTGTACAGCAGGCAAGTATAAGAGGTCCTGAACCCCTCCAGGTGAGTTCTGCACTCATTGATTCTACACGCGAGTCTTTAATCTGGAAGAGAATAATTGTGTTGTGATCGATAAGAGTGTCACACACGTGGAAGAGTCCAGAATTTCCACTTTATATTATGAATTGTTACTCAAGTTTACGTTTTATTTTTTCCAAATTTCGAGACTTGAATATTGAATGTTTAAACGATTTCTGGACAAATAGTTTTAAATATTCATATTTTTCTTTCCTAATAAAAATTATATTAAAGAGCAGCCTCTTACCAGTTACTGTTGACCTCTCTACATGAATTGTTTGAGCTGAACTGCCCCGATGCCTCGGAATATCTGCTGCATATTATAGTTTATATCAGCAATTTTAATGTTCCCTTATTGAAATTGCTGCTCTTCCATGAATATTAAGCCCTGTGGAGCTTCGTCGTGCAGATCATGTAGGATTTATTTGCTCACACTAACTTTCAGTTGTTATTTTAGTGTTTTCTTCGTCTTATGCTAAACTTCTTCAAAATTGAGGGCAATTTCTCTACAGCAAAATGAGTGCGCATTAAATGTCACCATGAGTTTGCAGCTACTGAGTGTAGCGTTTTTTCTCATTTATTTTTCATACACCGTTTTAAAATCTATTGAAAGTACTTGAAAGGGAAAATCTTAGTGATCTTTAATTGTTAGTATGTGATTAGTGAATAAATTAAATTAAAAAATTTTCATTGAATACTTTTGTGAGGCACTGAGAATATGATATCAGTCTCTCAATGACCAAGCAGCGGAGACTTGAACTTTAGACGTTTATTTTTTACTGTGTAGAAAACACACGTTACATTATTCAATAACACCATCACAGCCTTTAAAGGGAATAAACCTATCAGACTAGGGACATAAAATCTC
>VCRD01004727.1:8025-41981 GCA_006783055.1 Trinorchestia longiramus
CAGTGTGTGGATGAGTGGCAACATCAGTGTGTGGATGAGTGGCAACATCAGTGTGTGGATGAGTGGCAACATCAGTGTGTGGATGAGTGGCAACATCAGTGTGTGGATGAGTGGCAACATCAGTGTGTGGATGAGTGGCAACATCAGTGTGTGGATGAGCCTTAAAATAGATGAAAAAAATCATTCATATAAATTTCAAGGCAACGAGAATCATTCATGAAAGTAACTACTGCAAGGAGATAATTGAAGAGTTAATAACCAATTTAATAATAATTGACGTTCATTTTGCATTATTTTCTGCTTGACCGAGGCTGACATGGAAATTGACGAGGCATTGTCTACTGAAAACTGCACTTGGAAAACGTTGAAATTCAAATATATGTTTCATTTTCAGCTAGTTTTAAAATTGAAGGAAGTGGCGAAGTAAACGAAAATGAGCTCTTAACGCATATGGTAGCAAAAACAAATCTCCAAATGACCATCATCAATACTATGTTGAAATAATTGGTTTTTCCTTCTTTCTTTTCTTTCAATACTAACAAAAAAGTGACCGCTTCCCTCTATAAGTTTCTACTATCTTTTGTTGACGACTCGCAGCCGAAATTTACTAAGTTCAGCTAGAAAATACACTGATTTGTCAAAACAGTTCCAGCACTCCACACAACATTTTGCAGGGCAGTTTCAGCACTCCACGCAACATCCTGCAGGGCAGTTCCAGCACTCAACCAACATCCTGCAAGGCAGTTCCAGCACTCAACCAACATCCTGCAAGGCAGTTCCAGCACTCAACCCAACATCCTACAAGGACCTCACCAGCAATATCCCACAACTGGAGTTTCACAGTGTCACTGGCCGACCACCTGATGATTTTCAGAGCGAAATCCACCCCGACCGTGCCTTTGTAGTCTCTCCTGAAGGTGTCCTGGATGTACCGCTGAACAAAGGACGTCTTTCCGACCGTGGCATCCCCGATTATGATAACCTTGAATAGATGCTCTTCAGGTTCATCCAGTTCTGCAATATTCAGGTAAAATTAGTTATATCTTCGGGTCGAAATGAATAGCTAGTTCTTGTTGTAGTGGAATAGAATAGAATAGAATTAGGCTATAGGAACGAACCTTCTGGCCCATTCTTGGGTCGGATAATTACTTTGATAATTATTCGGTACTTTACCCAAGTCCCATGCCGTATTTCTAGCCGCGTCAACCATGTCGGCAGCGGGATTCGAACCCGGGTCTTCCCGCTCAAAAGCAGATTCGCTCACCAGTCGACCAAGCTGGTGATAGTCAACCAAGCTGGTGATAGTCAACCAAGCTGGTGATAGTCAACCAAGCTGGTGATAGTCAACCAAGCTGGTGATGTCGACCAAGCTGGTGATGTCGACCAAGCAGGTGACAGTCGACCAAGCTAGTGATACTGACAATAATATACCGCACTGCCATTTATTGTACTGCCAGTCTTGTATATTTTCCTTCTATTAGAAATACCGTTAACATTTCATTCTCAGAGTTGTCCTAGAATTTTATGGCCCATCTCATAAAAACTGGAAATATCTCGATTTTCACCTGCAGTATAATATAGCATTACCCCCTATTTAGTGTCCAGTGTGAACTATGGTAAAATGCATCACACACTCATATGCCATAACAAAATTAACGAACACAGCGGCAATATTAGACCAGTGCTGTAAAACTAACCGAGTAACTTGCCTTAACTACAACTGCAAGAATTTAATACATCCCTTTAGTACCTAGCATTTTCCAACAACTTTTGAACCGTTCTCTGGGTATCACCACTCAATTAACAACAGTAATTTATTTCGATTAATTTTATACTTCGATTGCGCATGAACTCGTTACAAACCTGTCACTTCTGCACCGTCGCCAAGTCCTTTTTTCTGTATCTTGTTCAGATAGTAACCTCCCTCTGCTCCATACGCTGGAGACTTATTGCTCACATCAAACAGTTTCTTCTCGGGTGTCATAACCTACCTTCTCTCCCTCGAGGGCGGATCTAAATCTAATATTTTGCCCAATTTTCCAAATTTTGAAATCAATCTTCACTGCCTTTCTCACGGTAATCATTGATCTCAACCATGTATTCAAGTCTGTTGAAGTCGGGAAGCATGAGGACTTTTCTGCGTCAATGAACAGAACTTCATAATAATAACTATAACTAATCTGTCAGTCGTTAGAGTTACAATAAAATGGACTTTATTTATTAAAGTAATTTTTTCTATCTTACGCATAGGATCTAAACCAGGGGTCGGCAAACTTTTTTACCCATCGACCCCTTCATAGGATATTTGTATTTAAATCGACCCCCTCCATGCTATTATATCGTATCGACCCAGTAAGCACAGAAAACAATAAAATGTAACATAGTTAATAATGACTAAAAATTGATAGAAGTAAGTATACTGTAAAAAGTATCGCCTGGAAGGAGTAAAGAGTGTACTCGGTTCTCTGTTCTGCGCATGTTTTGTGTATGCGTCGTCTGCACACGCCAGACATACACACATACTGCGCTAGAGGTAAGGCTTTGAGTAGCTGTCACTAGCGCACGCTGTCTCGACTGAGGTTACTGCATTGTAAGCAATTGTTCACTCCTAACATTTAATTTGATTTACAACATATTTATATTGAAGTTTTCAATTTTTATTTTGAAGATTGAAATTTAACCAAATTTCAAATTTTTCTATAAAAAATGTATTTGTATCCCAGGTCTTGAAAAATCTAATTGATTCTTTTTATTTTCCTTAATCGACCCCCTTCCGACCCCCATAAATTTATCGACCCCTTGAGTTCTGTCCTCGACCCCCAGGGGTCGATATCGACCACTTTGCTGACCCCTGATCTAAACCTTCAGACGTAATTTGCAATCACCACAGAGAAAGGTTCCACTTCATAAGCAGCGGTAATGTCGTTGTTTTTCGAGCAAAAGCACAAATATTATCATTAAAAATTATATTATGGTCTTACATAATTCCTCACGCTACAAATAGATAATTCAGATTCAAGTTGTATACAAAATTACTTAATCGTACATAATTAGTACACTTTGAGTCCCAAGAGTTTTCATCGAGGTAATAGTAGAATATTTGTAATCTAACTCAGTTATTCTGAAGCCTTGTATTTCAATTCTCATATTAGATCATTGTTCATAAACTATTTTTGTTGTTGTGAGAGAAGAAGATTATCACTTTAAGTGATGGAAACTTGAAATTGAGCCTAATTTTAATAAATTATTTGATCAAATGACATTCATACAGTTCTATTCATCACATTCAAGAATGTGATTCACAAGTAAATATGTACCACTACTATAAAACATAGCATAACATGTATGTATTTCTCAACTCTCACATCAACGTATATAATATTGTCTAAAAACGGAACGAAATTAATAAACCTGTTCTTTTGAATTGTGTATCTCAAAGAAGTGTAAATCAGTGAGAAACATTCTAGAGTAAATTATACGAAGGAAAGCTTAGTGAGTACTGCAACAGAAACTGGTAAGTGGTGGTAGTCAGAACTATTGAACTGACCAGATGATTCCAAAGCCTAATCAAAAAGTCGAAATAACACTTTTTTAAGCAAATAATGCTGTTTCTTACTCCTAAATACCTCATACCAGCGCAAAATATTGTTATGCTTTTTTTCTCGAAAACGTCTTCTATGAAGAGTTTTGGGTAGTGAACAAAAAATTAAAACGAACCCATAGAGAAATCGCAGTTTTCGCTCAGGGTAAGATTTTAATTTCCATTAGTTATGTTCATTTCAACTTTTACCATTGACCTCTGTTTCCCATGATCCTACTTTAGCATACGTATTCCAGACACCCCAGAGAGTTTGCGTACGTATGAAAAAGCTTCAATATCTCCAGTTGCATGATTTAATTTGTGATATCTAAACTTTGCGGTTCTAAAATGCAGTTTCAAACGCGTAATTTGTTTCCCTTGAGGTAGCTGACTGCGACTCGGAAGGCCAAGAAAATAATTAAAAACGCTACAACAAATAATGAAATGCACAACCAAAAATAGCAAGTTTTGAAACCCACAGATCATTTTAAAGCTCTGCAATAAATAAGGTGAAGACCTGAAAGTTGCAAGGTGAAATAATATTTGGACACCAACACGAAGACGTCTCTACCAACACTGACTATCGCTCTGCGCTGTAGCAGCTGCTGTAGCACGCCTGAGGTTTCTTGCAGCTTGCAGCTTAATGGATTACTGAGGCCAAGTGTCATGCTGGGAAATACGTTCCACACACTTTGTAGAGGGTTCACTTACTACATATGTTTAAGACATTAGTATCTACATATATAATCTACGTATGTATTAGACTATCTCTATCTCTCTGTATCTGTGTGTGTCCGTCTCATTACTTCTTATCTATTACTAAAGAAAAAATTTTTGAACTGAAATCAGAACGGGTAAGCATGTATTATAAGCATTGTATTGTGGATACCAAAGGCACCGGACCACAATAAAATGCGCCATTTTTTGCATTATTTGTGTTTTTCTCCTACACGGCCATGTTATCGATAAATAAAATTCAGAATGGAAGTTCTGTATATATTCATAAAAATATTCAGGTTCTGATAGTGCCACGGGTAAAACTAAAAAAGAAATTTCATTTCATAGATCCTTAATTTTATCACTTTTATGCCGCGGAATTGCCATGGGTACTATCTAGGCCATGTCATCAGTAGTTAAAATACAGAATGAAAGTTCTATATGTATTAATGAAAAATATTCATTCAAAGCACAATCATTCGTCTTTAAAATAATTTCGAATCAGTAAAATCTGAATCGTGAAACTTTCACGGGAACTGTCTAGTTCCATCAGAATTAATATTATCAAATTCATTATTAGTTTTAATATATTAAAAAAAACGCGTTTCAGTGTTGGCGCAGCGGCAGTATTCTTATGACGACTTTCTTAATTTTAGAGAGGTTTTAAAAATTGAAAAGCCTCTTTGCTTAATTATAGATTTCATTTACCACTTCCTCTCTTATATTCTACATTTTGTTACCACCAATGCTGAAACTTGAGCACAGATGTCCGAAACAACGAAAATTTAGATCTTAGACCATTATTTCCTCTATTCAGAATTACTCGATTTTGCTTCAAAATTAATCTCATGACATCATTCAGCCGTCACGATAACTATGTGGCAATATTTATTCCTTATCAAGAAAAGAATTGTCAGAATTTTCGATCGGAATTTGAAAAAAAGAGTTCAAGTTGCATTTCAGACACATTCTGATGTATCAATCGTAATTATATGAGATTTTTCATTGACATTAAATGCCAGTAATTTCCTAAAAGGGCTTGAAAGTATGCATATACTATTTAATCTACACGGATGATAATACCAAAAACTGAATTTCATAAATGGCAAAAATATTGTCGTATGTAACTACTTTATGAAGCCATGAGCTTAAAAAAAGATCAATCAATAATAATGTAATTAAATATATCGTGGTAATTAACTAATTACGATCAATGAATCTACCTAGACAGAAAAAGACACGACACGGGTCAGAAAAATGTTAAATAAAGTGTTAGACCTGCCCCTATCAGCTTTCTTTAGTCCGCATCTCCCTCCATTTCCTTATGCAGAGCTAATTTCTAGTGACTTCAAGGCTAGTAACTGAACAGAAAAAGATAGTTTACGTCATACAAGTTCATTATAGAACACGGCAACCAAGCCTGGATTCGGAGGAACGGAGTTCAGTCTCACCTGAAGTTGGAGAATCCAGACTCAACGAGTAATCTTGATTCGTTTGGCGTTGCATGGTCCAATTATTAAAGAAAGCAAATTTAGTAGAATAGAACTGTTGTTAAAATATAATTCTACTTCTTGGTCCGTTCTTGTCCGATGATAAACGGACTTTTCGATAGCTTTTATACCCAAAAATTCAGACCTAACTTTACTTGATTTGGAAAGTTTACCTTGTCACGTGAGACTATAATTATGCTCCTTTTGAATCCCATCCGGGGATTTTATTTGTCTGCAGCGTCTCTATTCTGGACTGCGCCTTCTACACCTGACACCTGCCCTTCCGCCACTGCTGAGGGCAGCGTAGACGCCATCAATGCGAACGGAAACCTTTGCAAAACCAAGCGTTCAAGGCAGAGTAAAATGTTTGCTTTCAGCTTTGCCTGAGAGCTATGTAGAGCAAATTTGAACGATAGAGTAAAATTAAAATCATTGAAAAGAAAGGCATTGAATAAACGCTCATTCTAAAGTAAAAAATAGAATTCATAGAATTCATTATCTGAATGTGTAAAACATTTAAGCGCTGTTTATAGGAAGACATGAAGATAGTTAATGCTGCTGAAGATTTGAAAAACTTAATAAAGACTAGAAAACTTGAAATAAAATTATAGAACGTTCTTCAATTAAATTCTACATCAATGATTGACATGACTGACTAGAGTTCTTGTAACTTACATATTATTTACGTAAAATTGTACTCGTATTACTCTTGGAAATTGGAGGCTTACATTCATAACACTCAGAAGAAAATGGTTATCCAAAGTTCTGTTGTTCACTGTCAGTGAACACCAACTCAGCAGATGTAGAAAGACTAAAAAATATCTAAATTTACTGAACACGAACTCTAAATCATGAATTTATAGTGCTTAATAACTCTATTTCAAAAATTAGTTGTGTAATATCTTAAACGGAAATACGGTAATAACCGTAAAACTGTTTTCAACTTCAACCTCTAAATAAAGAGACCTGCTGAAAGGCTGGTAAGTGTAAGCTAGATTACTATTTTTAAGCTTTGTTGAAATAAAATCACAGCTGTTGAATAGCATTTGACTCCACTTTTGTTGACGCACATCTCAAGCAGAGTGTAAAGAAGGTTGTACTAACGTACTGCTTATGTTACGCACATGATACAATCAATCTTACTGTGTAAAAAAGACTTGAAATAAGTAATTATTCAGTATAACTTCTGAACTAATAACAACCTGCATAAAAACACATTAAAGACAAGCTATTTATAAATCTTTTATTCGTACGATTCTGAATATCTAAACCAATCGTTTCCCCTCATTTTAAAATTTTAAAGCTTGCAGTAATGCACTCCGTTTTTGTATAAAGTAGGTCCAAAATGAATCAATTTAAGTCTAGAAATCAACCATGATATATTTTTGAAAAAATGCCGATTGTTTTCATTAGGTATAACCGTTAATTAGAACTGCTATGTATGAATTAACGAATAATTATAATGGAGTGTGTGCTTGAAGACAGCCATCCTATTTTAGTCGTTTGAAATGTTTTGTATGACTTTGTAATCTATAACTTATACAAAAGTGCTTCCTAAGAAAAGAATATTGCCAGTCAGTTTTATAAAACTATATGATGATTACGTATAATTTAAGTAATACCAAATTTATTTTTTTGTTATTAATTCTTTAAAATGTTGAATACAACGTTGATAATACAGCAAAAACTTTCTTTAGCATATTCATCAATCGTATTTTTCGTGGTTCTTTCAGAGCGCTCGAAAAATACTCTGTATCGGACATAATCCGGAAACCCCAAGCGTTGGTCAGACAACACTGCACCGTTGCCATGACAACTATGTAGTAAACATGTTCAGTGGCGTGGGACATACAACTGGTAGGAATTAATTCAGTTCGTAAAACTAGCATGAAACTGATAGAAGGAAGAAATAGGCACAGAATAAAAGAGGCGAGTATGGGGAAATTACAAAATGGTCTAGCTAAGAACGTATTTGTTGAATTCTAGTAAAAGAAAGAGTAGCCAGTTGAGAAGAGAGTTAAATGTGGTTTATTTATACCGGTATGTGGAGTTTGGTGGTTATCACTAAGTCTAAGGTTGATCCGTCGTTCAGTTGAAAAAAGTAAAAGAATAATGATGTTTTTCTAATTAACACGTTAAGTGCGATACGACCCACCGGTGGGTCGCTCAGGTTAGGTTCTGTAATTTTTTCAAAGCTTTCTAGTGACTGTGTGTACAAAGTAAAGATTTGCACCGGCTAGACAATCGCACTCAACGTGTTAAGTTGTTACATAAGATATGTCTCAAAATTGATTTTTTAAAATTTACTTTGTTTAGGGTATTTAGTTGTTTGGTTTATCCCCACACAGTCTTTGAAATTCAACATACCTTCTTAAAAAAAACTTGAAACAATTTAGATAAAATGATAAAAACATGCATTTTTTATTTTTATTGAAGCAGCCTAATATTATTTTTGAATTTTAAAGTTTTTAAGAATATTTTAGCATATCTTTCAAACCATAGTTGTAGGGTGGTATTGAAGGAATTTATTTTCTATAGTAAAAAGTATTGGTGTTTGCAACCAATAAGAGCTTTATTGCAAATCCAAGCTACAGAGAACATAACCTCATAGCATGTAGTAAACAATCTCAATACCAGTACAGTAATTTTAGGCTTTTCAAAAGTCTCAAGTCATTTGCAGGAACTAATTATGAAGCAATCTCTTGATTGATTTTGGGTTTGTAAGGAGGTAGCTAGGCATAAAAAATTTTAAAGTTGTTTATAAATTTCAAGATATTTTTTAATGGAAATAATTTTTTATATGTAATTTGCACTAATATTTCAGGTAGGTATATTATGCAATCAAACTAGTGGAGCAAGCTGTTATTTTCCATAAATGAATTTAATATACATTAGTAAAAATGAAAACTTAACAATTAATTATTACTAAGTAATAATAGTTAATATTCATTACAAAGTATATATGTACCATACATATATGGTACCATCATAGATAATTAAAATACCTGGAGTCATTACCTGAATAAGAATCTCAGACATATTTGTCATATTATTAGAATTACCTGGTATTTTTACTAATTTAATAAAAATACTTGGAAACCTTTTCAGATAATTGAATATGCCTGAAATTCTTGTCATGTATGTTACTCCCTCTGTTTCAAAATAGTTATTCCACAGCCAGAAATTTCATCCAAAATTTAGTCAATTTCTGTTAAAATTATTTACTGTCTACTTTGAAATGTTAGTATTGATGATCTTGATTTATTGATGTTAGCTTATCCAGTTAAAATGATTTCAAGCAAAATTATAATTTCTTTTTTACATAATAAAATTCACCTTCATACCACCTACTGACAAAAACTTAAGACAAAAAGAGAGGAAAAAATTTGGTAGAAATGCTCACCAAAAATGCAAAAAGCATAAATTGATCAATAATGACTGTAATACTGTGCTACAAGCAGTGCTGGAAAAATTGAAAAATAGTGTCCTGGAGTGGGATGTTATAAAACAAGTTGCAATTCAATTAATTCAGCATCAGAAAGCTCCCAATAATGTTATCCAGCTCATCAAATCTGTCAAAGAAAGCTTCAATAATCTTCATAACTCAAAGCTTGAAAACAGTTTTCTAAGTATGCAGTTATCAGTGGAGCAAGATATTTTAGCTAATGAAAACTATAATATACTATAATAACTATATAATATACATAACTCTGGCACTTGTCTAAAGAAAAGCTTGAAAGAGAAGGGAAACTTCTAATTTCCAGCTCCATTTCTCTGATTTACAGCAAAAGCTGCTTTTGTTAAAGTAAAATTTATTGAAATTATTCATGTTATTCATTTCAATATTTTTGTACAGGAAATATAATTTTGAATATATTGTGTACTCATTTCCATCACAATTTACTAAAATTACTTATTTACTTTTGACTATGTGAATAAGTTTTATTTTCTGCTCTTTAGAGTCTTGTTTATTGAATGGTATAATTATTTCAGAACAACCTGAAAATTACTTTAGTACAACTATTTCAGAACAGGGGCAGTATTAGTATTCTATATCAAATTCTGTATTACATTCTATATTAACCTTATTCTAAAATTTTAAATGCTTCTTATGGCATTGAAAGGAATATACATGCTACATGAAAATGTGATCACTTAATATAGATCTTCCCAGAATATTGAGTAAATAGAATAGAATAGAATAAGGCAATAGGAACGAGCCGTTTGGCCCATTCTTGGTAATATGACTTTTCATTCATATTTAAATTATTCCATACAGAATGTGGGCAAAATTATTTGCTGTGTTTGGCATGAATGAAATTGCACTCATTAGCTACACCTATTAAGAATTTAGCCATGCGTATTAATTCAGAGCAACATATTTTGTAGAATTTGTGGACTGCTAAACTACATTAAACAAATTAAGAATGAACAGCTAAAATTAGCTGTTCTATTTCTAAAGTGTATCAAAATGTTATCTATGTCAGAAACAATTTATTCAATTATTTGGTATATATAACTCCTAATTTTTGTCTGTCAATTTTTTGTACTCGGTAGTATTATTCAAAGGCAATACACTTTTTGTCACTTCTCATTAAGTCTATAGCTACATCTCATCCTACTTTGTCTGATTGTTCCCTGTACACTTTTAAAATTATGCCTTCTCACCTGTTGCAGAATCTTCGTTTCGAGCGGAGACATGCCTCTGAGATTCTTCAGCCGAGGCCGCTCTCCTTCCAAGAAGCTTTCACGACGTAGCAGCTCCCTCTCTGCCCTCAGTAGAAGTGCAGACCAATTGCCGTCGACGCTGGCGCAAGACTACAACAGGTCAGAAAATAAGTCAATTCTAATTACTCTATCAACAATGGTTGAGTAATTATCATGCTCTACCATTGTTGAACCTATCCGTACTAACGTGAGAGTACGGTTACTCTGTACATGAATTACCAAACTCTATCATTGTTGAACCTATTTTTCATACCAACGAGAGTGTCGTCACTCTGTACAGGAATTATCGTACTCTACCCATTGTTGAACCTATTCTTCATACTAACGCGAGAATTTTGTGTTAGATTATTTTCGCCGACCCACCACACAAGATGCTGCCAGAAAACTGGAGTATGTAATGCATCTGTGTGATACCAGTAGACCTTAACGGAGATTTTTGGAGTGTCCCACAAATGTCTAGCCATGATGGGTATTTTTAACCTAAATCCATTACATTTGTTCAAATATAATTAGTATGCAAAATAAAAATCAATTGACGGTATTAGTATGCAAAAGTCTCAATTAGTATGCAAAAGATTAAGAGATCAAATTCTAGAAAAATTGTATAGACATGAAGCGAAACTACCGGGTGCGGCAACTTAACTTCCTTTTTTCATAACTTTTTGACAGGCAAGAAAGAAAGTTATGTTACTGCACCCTGTATTTATTACACCTAATTCTCATTCTATAGCATGATTGAAAAATTTAACGACATTTTCATCCATTCTTCTCACCAAGTATCCCTCGACGAGTAGTAAAAGATTCTTGTACGAATTTTCAAGTGTAAAAATTTTTCAATCGGATTGAGACTGTAAGACCTTTGGGTGTTACCTGCGCTGTGTGGTTCCGTTAAGGCAACTATTTTGAGATAGTCGCCTTGTTAGTAGGTTAGGGCGTGTGATATCCAGTTATAGCCTGCAACGGTAGCGGTTTTACATAAACTTTTACTCAGGTGTATAAGGTAGAAACTCTGAGTAGAAAATTTAACTCACATATTGAAAAAAGTTACATTGGTACGACTAACAATTACTGAACACTTGATGACTAGATGGAGTCTAGCGATAACTAAACTAGAAATGACGTAAATGGAGATTTGCATTCAGGGGTGACTAAGCCACTAGTTGCCGAACAAAATATGAAAAGGCTGTGTCGCGTTGAGGGGTGACCAAGCCACTACGAGACCATTGGACTGGCAGTCCTTCCCAGTACGTCAAATCCATCATAAACCGACGGGAAACTAACGACCAAAATAGGTCTTGATGTGGGTGCATTCAACATCTTAATGGGATATTTCAGGGAGTTCATTGGTACATTTCTGATGCAGTTTTAAACAATTTGGTGCTTGCAAAATATTCGTTTCAGATGGCACATTCAATGATAAATTAAACTGGCGCATGACAGCCTTCAAATGTGACTATATTTTACTGCTGTTTTTAAACAATTTCTTTTTAACATTATTCAGTTGCGTTTGAAACAATTACATGCCTTTGCAGAATAGACCTGAAGCTGTCTGAAGATCAGCGAGCAACTTACGAAGACGGTGCTTGGAGAGTGTCGGGTAAGTAACTTGCAGCGCTGTGTGTGTCACAGTAGTTTTTCGAAACTTATTTTTTAGGTTAGAATGCTGCATTGCTAGGTTAGAATGCTGCATTTCTAGGTTAGAATGCTGCATTGCTAGGTTAGAATGCTGCATTGCTAGGTTAGAATGCTGCATTGCTAGGTTAGAATGCTGCATTGCTAGGTTAGAATGCTGCATTGCTAGGTTAGAATGCTGCATTGCTAGGTTAGAATGCTGCATTGCTAGGTTAGAATGCTGCATTGCTAGGTTAGAATATGAATGAATACACTTACACTTTGACGTGTGAATATATAACCTTGTTAGTATTATAAATTTAATCCAACATTCGCAGGGAAGAAGTATTATAGTATTAATGTTTTAGTCTATGCAGATTTTAGAATAAACTTCAGGTGCATTTACTACATCGAGACATCGTTATGTTAAAGGGACTTATCGTAACGAGTACTTATCTTGCTGCATCAAAATATGTACCTTTGCATTAACACTTGCACTAGTCATTTCTAGATTTCTAGAGGTAAGTAAATCTTCATTTTTCTCTTCCAATTCTGTCTTCACTCTTCACGGAGGTGGATGATGTATCAGCATTTGGCGCAGTTTCTTAGTTGTGTGTACCCCCATTCTAACTTCAGATCGTCTCTTCTAAATACTCGCGCTGTTTCTCCAGCCGACTGTTCATATAAACTGGGGTATTGATACTTCAGACCTTGTGGTTCCCTTCGAATGGAATTTTCACGGAGATTAACTGTGAGATGTTCACTTGCACCTGTTGTGTATTTTTTAAAAGAATTTACTTTGAATGCATTTTTCAAATATGCCTAAGAAAGTATGATTAAAATGTATTGGTTTGAAAGAGTTAGAACCCAGAGTATCTCATAAAAGTTGGTATCGTTGCAAAATAAACATAGCAAAAAGAATTTTTTTAAATACTATCAAATGCAACTGCGTGAGTGTAAACAATTCAAATCTTTCCTTCGTTATGTCAAACTGTGACGCGTAGGAAATTTAAAATTTCTACCTGCAGAGGTGACGGATGTATCATTGAAGCCACCTCCGGCACGTGGCATATTTTCTAAATATTTTTTATCATGCTGACATCGTTGAGCAGCTTTGAAGCAAGTCACTTGAAACGATAGCCTAGTTTAATCTATTGAACGATCAACATAATTGTTGTGCCAATAAGGAATTGGTAGGTACAAAAAAAAATCTTACGTTCTGGATATTGAACAGGTAGTCATTTTTCCTGAAAAAAAAGCCGTGCGGTGAAATTTTCTCACAATTGAAAAATGGGCATTGAAGCTCATTCTTATGCGTCTCCGAGTTAGGTTGCACTTATACAAATTATTTTACTCGTAGTTTGAATATGAATGTAAGCTTTGACAAAAACTCAGACTATGTATTACGCTCGACTTCAGACGCTCCTTCAGATATACAAAACTGCTTTCATTTCAGCGGAAAGTTTTGTAAAGTTACTATGATTCGCTTTCTGTATTACCTTGTTCCTGTAAATAGATCATAATCGAACCCACTTGAGGCCCTTTGTTGTACTTGAGAACTTTTTCTCTTTTTACTCACTAGGAAGCGGAGATGTTGGGACTGCTATTACCGGCAAAATCGTGCACGCTGACCAGAAACTTCTCAAGAAAATCAAGTCACTGGAGGAAGAAAACAGAAAACTCAGACTCAAAACGGAACTACTTTTGGATATGGTAAGTTATACTCCTTGTTTATATAAGGTTATACGTATAATAGTAATAAAAGTATTTCAGAATTTTTGCTAGAAATAACAAAATCTTATCCAAAAAGTACTTGATACACCAAGTAGCGTAACAACGTGTATCGATTTGATTATTCAGAGTTAATGTGTTTTACTTACGTAATATCAATTCTTTTGCTGTCATTTCCATTTCTGTATATTTTCTGTCTTGGACCGGCGGGGCACAACAGTTGACAGAGAAGTCAGCTGAGCATCAAATGACAGAGCAGGCCTTGAAGCAGCTTAGGCTCAAGTGCAACGGTTGACAGGAGCATGACAGTGTAGCTCTCCAATTTTGAGGATCACAAGGCTATGCATTGCTAGCGAACGAAACAGCTGCGGCGTAAGTAAGAAGAATGTATCGGAACGATGCAGGGGAATAAATACATGAAAAATCAACGTTATGTAATTTATTCTGTCCAGAATCCAAAGTGCTCCGCAGTAAGTAACAAAGTTTAGCCGTTGCTATAACCCTTAACTAATAGAAAGTCTGCACTATAGCGTCCTACACGTAAACTTATTGTCATCTACATATAAAGGACGAAATGAAATGATCTATATAATAAAAATAAATTCATCGATGTACGTGTTTAGAATGCACTTGCATTTAATGAAGACAGTGAGCTAAAACACGAAAATACACTTGGCAAAAAATCTCAGAGTGGAACATAGAGGAAAGCCCTTGTATCTTCAGCCGACACTGTGTGAAGTTGACAAAAAGAAATCCGCATATATTTCGACTAAATTTAGTCACATAAAGTGTAAATTTCCTCGTAAATGAAGCACAAAACTGGAAGCAATGCTGAATACTAAGATAGTAACTATTTACACAACCGATAATTTCATTACCGGTTGGATGATCTAAATAGAAAACTGCCTTTCACTAGTACAGTAGCAAAGTGACTCCTCGTTTACAAATGAACACCCTTAAATAACAATACGAAAGTACAAAAAAATGACCTTGAGAGTCAAGTGAAGTGAGCTACACACTTAAGGCTACAGCAAAATGCCGGCGTCAGCATCAGAAAAGAACACTTACGAACGCAGCATTCCTACTCCGCTAAGTCAAGAATGAATGCCTGATCTTGCGATGCAAACGGGATCCGCGCAAGTGAGCTTGTGTTGGGCAGGATTGGTGGAAGAAACGAGAATTGGCGTTCGATTGTGAACGTAGGTTTCTTCATTGGCAACTAACATATTAAAGCTCTTCTATCATCGTCACACAAAGCTCTAAAACGAGCGCCAATACAGAAAGAGATTCATAAGACAGTTTATTTAACGTTGGCATATTGATGAATCACTAACAAGCTAGTTGTTGACAAGAACTAGAGAATTATTTTTTAGGCTTCTCTCTCAAATTTCAGTTGTGATGGCTATATTAATTGAACATTCTACGCTCATCATACTTTGAAACGCGGACTGGACAGTAAGTAGCTATCTATTGATTTACAATGAATCGTGTAAGTTTAAACCACTAAGCAGATAAAATTCTATGTACAAACAAGTTTAAGGAACTAATGACTGGACAGTTTTGGTTTAGATTTGCTAATCTATGTCGCAGAAACTTGAGTTCAAGGGCCGTACAACGTAAATGGGTGGTATTGATAGACGGTTTAACGCAGCTTTTCCACATAAGATAACGAGAAAATTTGAACGCACAAGAATAAAATTTACAAACTTGCTTACGTTTTCATGGGCCTCCACAACTGAAATCATTTACTTTTTGGTATCCTTTAAACTCATCCATATAAAATATGAATATTTTATCACGCGCTCATCAATATCTAATGAATTTCAGTTCGAAAAATGTATACAAGACAAAATATGAAGAAATGAAAAAAGCTATGGAAAAACGGACAACAATCTTCATCGTAATGTTAATACGGAACAGCAGCAACAAAAATTACCCAGCCAGCGCGGAGGTAATTTTACGACGGTATTTTTAAAGGTACATCGTTGTAGACTACATATAAGACGGCAAGCATTTACAAAGCTGTTCAGAACTTACAGTGGTTCGAAGAATTACAAACAAATCAATATACATATTCCATTGGAAAATAGAACAGTGGTACGGATCTAATCTATAGTTAACAGTAATATTTACAGAATGATCAGACTGTGATAAACCTTCTACATGGTTTGTTACCTTTTTTCTTGACTTTAATCGTTTTACTATCCAGTTGTTAATTAGTAGATATTACCAAGTTCATATAACCACTATCAGAAAATTTGAAATTACTACAGATAAGAGGTTTTGCCAACAGTTAGCACTACTTTGACATCCTGCAAATTTTCCCGTATTCAGCGGACCAATCGACCTCGTGAATACAGGCTATTCGGTGAGGAATGTAAATAAAAACGTAGAAACCTGCCTGGTTGAGTTACTTGCCCACACCAAGCGAAGCTTAATTGATTTCAACGAGTAAAGATACGTCTGCTCATTTACCTAATCAACAACTTGTCTGACCACTTGCATACATTAGCTTAGCGTTGGAAATGTGCAATTAAGCACAAATACCAAGCATTATAAGCCGATATTTCAGGCATCGAGAAAGTTATACAGCAGCGCAACTTAAGCAAGAAGGCACTAACATTTTAATGGATCGGCAATCAAAACATAAAAAGCCCTTATAATCAATTTAAGTACTAGAGTACGATGAGCTTAACATTGTGATTTTTATTTTATAATTATGTTAGAGAAGTAGCCTATTTTGATATGTTCACTCCTGAAAAATGCCTCCAGTGTAGCAAGAAATTATTTCAAGAGTTGAATAGCACGCAGAAAGAAACAACACAATTTCACTTGAAGTTTGGGGGGAGGCAGAAAACAAGCAAGCACACTGCTCACCTCAACCACAGCATCAAAGTTCTCGTACGCTGGTTCATATTGCAAATTTTAGAAAAAATAAGCTTGTTCGAACATCTGAGATCAAGGTGGACGCTAATAGTAACAAGATAAGTATACATGTACACAAATTTTTTTGAGGAAAATTATGCTGTGTATTTAATCAGAAAATTTTCAACTCGCGCCTATTAATCTACTCTTAATTGAACACAACACCAAGCTCCACATTGCTCGCCTCCCAACATCAGTTCACCTTTATTGCTCATAAACATCGTTCATATCGTTTCTAGCATTACGGTAAGAACACAGCTATACAAGATCCTGCAACACGGATCACAGAAGCAAAAACCCTACTGCTAGATAAACTCCTTGCATCTAAAAGCCAATACTTTTGTTACTAGTTTTTCAAGCTTTTTTTCTGCTCCTAGCAACACATTACTCTCATTCAAAAGAATAGCACGTAGAGCAGTGCATGGACAATTCATTGCTTAGTGTTAAATGACATGGTACAGCGTACCACTCAATAAATTGAACTAAGCCTACAACAAATTTATAAACTGATTACTAGTGCAGCACAAATATTCATAGTGAACTGATACTGCATAATCACAAGTACAGCCATGCACAGTTCCGACTACGCTGCACAGCTGCAACATTTCAATTGTACCGCATAAACTGTCCCAGAACGTGTTAGTACAAAATAGAATGGAAGTACAGTTTTTCAAATCTTGAAATATATTCCTAATGTTCTACCGAGGAATTACTCTATGTCGATCATTCACCGGAGAAATGGAGCAAAAATCGTGTTTTGAATGACATATAAAACTTTTATCGCTTGCGTCCGTGAATTATGACAGTGAATTATATCATTACTCTTCAGTGAATTTGCGTCAAATATGATAGGTCAATAGGTGAGTCAAGCTAATGCCCGCGAGACAATAACTGTGACAGTGGTTCTTCGGAACCAATCATACGAAAAGAGCGTACCGTCAATTGAAAATCATTCCTACTACAACAGACAATTGCTGGACGGTGTTTAGGTTGGGATGATAATGTCTGTGGACAGGCTAGTTTTCTTGGGAGGAGAATTAGACTCGCTACGTTTACTCCCACCAGAAATTTGAAGAAAAACCCTCTTCGTATTTCCCTTGTGAAACGCGCAAAGGTAATCAATAGGAAAAGACGTAGAGACTAGATTGTCTCCTTACAACGGGACGTAACAGGCTCCACACATTTCAAATAGAGGGAGGTTACGAACACCAGCACTTACTCTCACGCTACAACTCTATTCAATTTCATTTCGACTAACTAATGGTCGCAGAGCAATGAACGTGGTTGACTATAAGGCTACTGTGTAAGCTAAAATGAAAAATATAACATTGTGAAAAAGTCGAGAATATGAAAGAAGATATGGTAAAATTTAGACTATGAAAATGCTAACTATGTGAGAGAATCTGCTTAATTTTTGACCACTTGTCATTTTTTCAAAGGGTATTCGTATACTTCAAGTGATAGGAGGCGCTCAATCTTGAGAGCCGTGAGAAAAGAAACACCAATTTTGATGAATCACGCGCAACATAGTGCATTGCGACTATGGACTACGATTGTTTCGACAGGCAGCTCACAATATGACAGACGCATAAATCAATCGCATGAGTTTCTACCTCAGGAACTGGTTAAGAGGCGCCCCACCCACCGGTAACAGTTGAGAGTGAATGAGACGAAAATATTAAAAGTGATCATGACTCCATGTGGCGATAATTATACACCTGTGTATTGCGCCGATTTAACAATAAGCCAGTCGACCCTAAAAGAAAAAGAAAATAGTAGCCTAAGTAAAGAGAAAGAGGTCATGTAAGGTATGCAAACTACAGGCCCAAACTCACGAACACGTGCAACAATTGTTGCTGTTCCTAGGTTGCAACTCAGGGCATATCAGAGTAGCGCATAGTCCTTAATGTACGCAGACTAAGACAGACACAACAGAGTGTAATGAAATAATCTCACGCATTTGTAAATCTAATAAAAGCGAAATAAAGTACAGAAAGAAATCTGTGTTTTCAAAAAAAAAGCTCATTTAATAATGCAATTTTGTTTCGTATCCAGTTGCCAACATGAATTGGACGGGCAAATATCGCACTTACAAAAATTAAACATACAAATTCGCTGAATTATTTCACTGCATCCTGTATAAAAGACTCTCACGAATCATTCAAACTTCAACGAATGCCAAGTCTCCTAGGTTTACTGAACCACATTTCTTTTCAAATAACTCCTACAGGCGTTGGCTTACCCCCTATAGGCGTTCAACTCACCCTCTATAGGCAACATTGACGTTACGCATGTAACATACAACTGAATTGAGTACTATCAGTTTAGCTTTTTTGGTAGCACAAATTTCCGAAGAGACACCAGGAACAGAAATGTGCACAAGTAAATCGAAAATAAGCTCAGTTACTAGTTGTACGAGGTCGATCAGAATCCCTGAGAAGTTGCACTGAAAATAACTCATCTACGTCTAGCATCATTATAAAAATAGTTGATTAAGTTTTATAATTAAACCTCCCATAACGCTTTGAAACATGAGCACACCATAGGTTATTTGTTTCTAGCTGTATTTTCAGTTGAATGATGAAGCTTGCGAAGCGGAAACTTGAAATCATGAGCATATTTAAAAATTCTATACGATTTTGAGGCATATCAATACAAGAGGCACGTACCTGTTATATGGAGACACGTCCAAAGACGCTTAAGTTCGTTACAATAGGAACAAGGTACAGCAGGATTAGTTCTTAAGAGCTACAGTAGAACTTTTGAAAAAGAATAAGCAACTTAAAGCTTAAACATTGCGTAATTATTGTTGAAAAATATCGTTGAAAAAACTGCTCGTGAATACAGGAGCAATAACAGAACACAGATTGATTACGAAATCATTCAAGGATATTGAACGATTCTATAATGGATTTGGTTAGTGATTTGTTAATTTATGACTGAAAAACTGCGGACGGACATTTAAATCAAGTAAATTTAATCAAAAGTCAGTAAACATTTAGTAACATTAACTTGCGTGATCTGCCCTCCCCTATTAATCCGAGAGGCAAAAATGGGTTCGGGCTTAATATGTAGTGCACGATAGACGAGACATGGCGCTTTGTGCTTAATTCTGAAGAAGACACACTTTAAATTAGCCCAGGAGTGAAAAACAATCGAATTCAAATAAGAAAATAATAGAAGTTTAAAATGGCAGAAGTAGCAAACACTGGTAATCCAAAAAGCAATAAAATGAACATGAATCAAAAAATGTGTAGCTATGAACAGGAATTAATTCGTCGATAAGCAAGCAGTTTACTAGAAGAAAACCACCGATATCGCGACATGAACTGAAGCTCTTACTAGACTTGTGCTTGCAAACAAGACAACGCAAAGTCAAGTAAGAAAACACTTACTTGGAAAACTTGATTTGTAGAATCATCAGTTGCTTGAGAAGTAGCAATACAATCTACACGAAAAATGAAACTGAATTTTAAATGAATGGGGAAAATGAACGTGTTTTTTTAAGAAACATACTTTCATGTTTAAGGATGAGAACTAAAAACCGTCTAAATTGACTAACATAAACATCACCCAGCTATGAATACGAATCGTTGTTTCATTGCGTGCTAGAGCACAATCAAACTTAAGCAAGGTAATATCGACTTCATGTTAGTTTTCTTACAAATTTTCAGTTTCTACAGTGTACCCCAAGAATGGACTCTCTCTCTCAACCTGCCCATTACCAAGAGGGAAAATATTAAAATATTCTTTCATGGCATTTAATTATCCTAATTTTAATGCCATCTTCTTTCATTTACCTCATTAGACTTTTATGAATGTCAATTATGACGTAAATCATAACAAAATATATGAGTAATGAGCAGTAAAAAGGTAAATTTTTTGAAGACACCTTATGCTGCCGTACAAATTAAACGCGTATAAAGTTGCTACAAATATCACTCTGATAACTTAAACCAAATACAAATAGTTGGTTTTATCATATGACAGAGGTAATAAAATTACACCCCTGAAATAAAATAGCCAAGTTTTCTCGCCAGAAGTAATTTTTTTACATTTTATGCATGACTATCAGATGCCAGTTATCTTGCTTAGAAGGAAATTACATGGAGGACTAGACGAGTGGAAAGGTGAACTGGCTGACTGTCAAGGATGTAGTGAGCCAGTCTCTTTGAACAAACAATGGCATTTCCACGTAGAAGTTTTACCGCATATACAAAACATGAAATAGTCGAGTGAAAAGTTAAAAGGAAAAACTGAACGTTCTAATATGAAAATATAATCTGTTGTACATATTTACACAGAATGCGACTATGGTACAGCTTTGTTTGGACCTGGCAGGATCACTGTTGAAGAGTAACAACAATTTGTATGATGAAATAACGATGCTGGTCTATCCTTCCATGAATTACTGGTGATTCTTGTCTTTTGAAAATAACTTGAACAAAATACTAGAGATAAGCAAAGCTGAACAATTTATTTATCAAAACAGCTTTCAAATGAAATCAAGCTCAGATCTTAAAGCAAAGCATGTTCATAATAATACAGAAACTCGAAGAGGAGGTATTCCGATTGGGGTTTCAATACATCATTTCACAACACAAAGTAAGTTGAAGCTCAGGTATAAATGTTCTAATGTACACGAGGCGCTGACCTGTCAGCAATTTGTTTCGTTTGTCTGAGCTTGGCTCCTTTTCTTATCTGTTCTAAAAGGCCTTCTCGTAGTTGGTTGTTGCTCGATCCATAACCTGCTGGCATGCTGCTCAGCCCTCCACCTCGTGGTGACGATAAGTCACTAGCACCAGTCCCTGAGGATAGTAGTTGATTATTGGTCGAAGAAACAGACTTCGGTCTCGATGATGCTAATGAAGACACAGCAGTTTCTCGGGACTGGCCGTTACTGGACGACGAATTGCGTCCGCTCGCAATCAGCTGGCGAAATTTGAACTTGTCACTGGAAGAGGATCCAGTCCTGGATAGACGGGAACTCGATTGATGATTACCGCTGGAATTGAGTTGAGGAATCGCACTGGAGCTTGACGAAGAGTTAGTTCGAGAGGCGGTGCCCATAACGATAGATCGTTTCGGCTTTGTGATTTTGGGAGCAGATGCATTTGACCGCAGAGGGGTCTTATTAGAGCCTCCAGATGTTGGGCGTGAGGTGGGTGATGGAGTGCTTAGTTGCGTCTTCAACTGTGGTTTCTGGGTGGAGTTTGAAACACTGGATCGAAGATGTTGGCTTTTCTGGGGTGGAGTTGGTCGCTGTGACAGAGCAGAGTTGAGTGTAGCAAGGAAAGCGCGTGACTCCGGCTTGGTTATAAGCGGCTGGCTAGTTGTTGATTGTTGATGTAGCTGCTTGAAATGCTTTTCATGAAGCAGTTGCTGTTGTTGTATTAAGTGTTGCTGCTGTTGCTGCAACTGTTCAAGATGTTGCTGCTGTGTTAAAGGCTGCGAGTTAGCATTAGGACTAGAAGATGGCTGAAGCACTTGCGTATTGTGATTGGGAGAGTTGAGCGAAAGCTGACGCGAGTCTGTTTTCTGCTGCAGGACTTGCTGCATTACTTCGTCTTGGTGAAGCTTCATAGGTAAGGGCTGGGTGTACGGGTCGTACTGACTGTTAGACCGAGGTGCAACAGCTTGACCATGAGCACCTGTTTCTTGTTGTTGGTTCATCTTACTACTTAAAGTTGAAATTACTGAAGCACGAGCAACATCTCTTCTGCTTAGGGAGGATTCAATAGTCGCATGGTTATCTGTGACAGGCGAGATGACGTTATTAGTAACATTTGTTGCGTGTTGATCGGACGTCGGGCTTTGGGATGATGATGATGGAGTGAGGAGCTTCCTGGTAGAGCTAGGACTGGGAGGCTGGTGCTTAGTTTCTTGTAGATTACGGACGGCCTCACTGACACTTACGCTGCGCTTGGACAACCCTTCGTCTTGTATGGGCTCAGGTGGACCAAACAATGAGTAACCCTTCACCAACTCTTGGGGAGAACTGTGCGGAGACGGCGTGGGTGGAGCATTATAGTTGACAGGTGGGCATGGAGACGGAGGGCATGGAGAAGGAGGAGATGGATGATCGTCATCAAGTAACGGAGATAACTGGTCTAACGAAGAAGGAGAAGAGTTTTGACTCGTCTGACTTGAGCTGTTATTACCTCCTCCAAGACCAAGTTGATTGGAATTTCCGGAGCGGAGCTTGTTCTGGTAAATAGGGGCCAATTGTTTAGCCACCTCTTTACTTAGCTCTTCGGGTGACAGAGCAGAACTCGCTTCACTGACTTCGTTCATAATCGTTGGTAAACTTCCGCTTATAAGTTCTCGTTCAGTAGCAAGCCCATCACTTCCAGTACTCGCAGGGAGTGGCAAACGAGCGTCTTCGCTTCCATCACCGGCACTATGTTTGTCAGCACTGAAGCTCTTCGACAGATCGTCCTCTAAAAGGAAGTCTGGAGGCGGAGGGAAACTTTCCATAGACCCTCGAGGCGTGTTAGTCTCACCATCACTGTCTGCAGCGCCGTCTCCGTTACACCGCAGGGTTGAAGGAGGTACCTCGGAAACTGGTGGTCCAACATCTGAGGAATTTTGAAGATCACCATTTAAAGTCATGACGCTTCCACTACAGCCATTGTCACCACCGCTTAGTGTCATGACACTTCCGTTATTGCTGCTGCTATTGCTATAATCATGTGTCGGATGGTTCCCGCCCCCAACGCCGTTGCTCAAGCTTATCGATGAGGACGAGTTGTGAAAGTTGTTCTGAAGACTACTGGATGAGTTCGATACATTTTGAAATTGACTTAGGCTTGATGAAGAGGCATTTTGTGGAAGACTCGAGGACGAAGAAGCGTGGCTGAGCTCAGTGGATGAGAGGTGTTGAGGCAAGCTAGTAGAAGACGATGAATGAATTAACCCTCCGGTAGACGCGTTTTTGAGACTGGAGCTTGAGACGGTGTGCTGCAGTGGAGGAGGAACGCCGCCAGGGCGAGCCCCTCCACTGCTAGCACCACAACAAACAGCGGCGGGAGCTGAATTTAAGGAGGATGACGATGTAGAAATAGAAGCTGTTCGTCGGATGGGAGGGGGAGGCTTTCCATTGGCTGATCGTCGTAATGATCCTGTATTGCGAACGCCTGTGGAAACGAATAAACTATGACGTTGTGCAACAGCTTTGCGAAGCCAGTAAAATTTCAAGGCTCAACATTTGGCAAGAATAAGCTAGCCCAGAACAGCCAGTTCAAACTCAGAGTTGCAAGTTTAGCAAGCAATTGATAAATGGAAGAATGTGTAGCATACAAACCCTTTGCAAGATATGATCTATTCTGTAAATTTATTAAAAATATTACCTTGACCTTTTGCATCCGATTAACTGCATCTTGAAAGTAAGTATATGCACGTTAACATAGTCAATTCAAATCATTAACTGAAGCTGACACAGCTTTCATGGACGATATATACACGAGCTCAATGAAAGTCATAGTTAGACTGTAGATGAAAACGATTCCTTACAATGAATCACATTGAAACTTGTACATACAACACGAGAAAGTAAATTGGACCACACTTGTGGTGAGATGAACATAATATTCCAAGGTAAAGGACTCACGCGTTCATGCAGGAGGAAGGCATGCAAGACTCCACATCAGGGCAGTCCAAGACGGCGTGCACAGTAAATAAAACAGGGTTCATTTCTACGAATAATTTTCAACATAAACCCGTCACGCGATCACAAACTAAATTAACTAGCTACAGAAAGCACGAGCCACTTATACCATGCTTGAAATGAAATTTTGTCAGCGACAATCAATCAAGCTTTAATGCTTTAAAGCTCCTCGTGAATCTCGTTGAGTAGAATGGAGGGAGATCAAATGAACAGTGAGTACCGCGAGACGTTTAAAAAATATGTAAACTGAAGTTAGTTGGTCAAAAATTCTTAAATTTACCACGTGAAGCATAGCAAAGACGTGAATAAAATGAACTCTTGATTTTGGTGTTTTTTACGAAAACCAGTTAGTAGCGCTCGCATTTAAGCAGAGCTAATGAAATAACACGTTAGAGTTAAAATGCTTGTGAATTCAACGTTCAGAAGTAGTTAGAAACAAATTACAGCTGAAAAGAGTGTTAATGTTGTTAGTGACGCAAAGCTTCTATACTGGAGAGTTGAAGGCTTTCTGCTTACGTTGAAATCAGTCCTTTTGAAAGATATTGAAACAATATCTGCTCTCAGAGATGTAAAACAATATTCTCTTGTGTCAGTAAACAAGTTTTAATACTACGATACAACCCCTCCTCCCCGAATTGCAAACAATAACTACAGCCTAAATGATGAAATTTTCTACGACGAACCACACGTGAAGAAGTGAGAACGAAGTCAAAATGCTTAGGAATAAAGGCGACGTGCCGACGTTGACTTTTTTTCTTGGAGACAAAATGCCATGAAAAAAGAAGTCAGTGCTAGAACGCAAACCCAAACCAAAAACCGGAGTCATTCGAGGTGAAAACTGTGCACCACATTTTACCTCCAAACTGGTGAAGTGGCGGCAAACATCGTACCTTGGGAAGCTCGTCTCTGATCCACGCCGGAGATTTTTTGGACACCGTCCACAGACTGAGGTCTCAGGGTCTCAGTTGACGGGCACACTACAGGATAGTTACTCTCCTGATGCGAGTCATGCTGCTGCTGCTGCTGCTGCTGCTGCTGCATGATCATCTCTTGGTGTCGTAAGTACAGCTGCTGCTGCATCTCGTGAGGTATAGCAGGCATCGAGAAACGCCCATGTCTGTACTGAGAGGCATGTTGTACTTGTTGCAGCTGTGGAGGCAGCGGAGGCATGTATTGCTGTTGATGTTCTTCCTGTGATTCCTGTTGTTGTTGTTGTTGTTGATGATGAAATTGTTGCTGCTGGGGATGAACATGATGGTACTGTTGCTGATGATACTGATGCAAGTGATGAGCAGAGATGGAGTGAGGTATGAGGCTCCTGGATTGTCCGTCAGTGGGTGTATTGGGAGCAGTCAGTGACCGTAACAGAGGAGCAGGATAGGTGCTCCCAGTAAAGTTCGTATTGGTGTCATGAAACTGATCGTCGCCAGAGTCCTCGCCGCGTTGCTCCAAAATTGTAGTGACTGGCGTGCTCAGGCGGTAGCACTCAGTAGTTGTGACGGAGTGGCGACCGTGAAAGTAAGGCACGTCCGTGGCGGAGGCATATCGAGCACAGTGAGACGCGCTCACTGGCGGACACTCTACACAAGAAAGTGATAAAGTCTCTATAAATCGAGATGCACGAACAGCGATGCAAAATAAATGGTCAGAAATTCAACAAGAGCTAGAATGCTAAGAAAATAAGGACAGCAATGCAAACAAAATGAGAAGGATTGCTGCATTCCGGAAAGGACGAGAAAACTTGAATACATGCTTCTGGACTTAAAAATCTATTCTTTATCTAATGATACATTTAAAATTTCACAATAGGATTTAACAAATGAGAGTAACGTAAACTGCCAAAAAATTATTAAACAAATGGACTGGACATGGAGAATACGATAAAGCAAATTTCTACTCGGTCGCTCTAGCGCTAATCAGGCAGGGGACAGTAGGAGTGCAACTTGGGGTTGACGTAGGGAAACCGAAAGCGACAAGGAGCTTCCTGAGGATGTGAGAAACAGAAAAATTTTACATAAGTTGGTTAGATTGGTTGCCAGAGAAGTATTGTAGCTTTGTTTAGCTAACACCTCAAAGAAAGTGGCCCGTCAGTGGCTGGTTAAAATGAAACATTGCAACTAGAACCGGACGAAACAAGCTCTTCAGATCGCTGGTAAGAATAGGAATTAAACGCTAAAGGCTGTAGGAAAAATGTCATTATCAAACACCTATTTACAAAGGCTATATTTTGATTTGTATTTGTGGTGATTTCTTGAAGGATACAGAGATGAGGGTTAAAATACTAATCTTTTTCGTTTCTGTCCCTTTCCATACACGCATTCGCTGTAGGAATTTTTACAAGGATCTGTTCAGAAAATAATTTGATTTCTCGTCTCACACTTCATCTCACTCCAGTGCTATTGCATTCTCACCATATGAACATCACTTAGAACTCAACCTAGTACGCTACCCAAAAAACCTTCTCATTGTGCTGACGTCTTCCAAAAATCTCATCACTTCTGGATTTATTGAAAAATTTCTAAGAATGTTCTTCTATATAATATCTTGACTGCAAAACATTTAATCTGCTGTTCTAACTTCTAGTCTCAAGTTTTTCCACCACATTGCAAGACAGCAGAAAAAAACGAACAACTTTCCCAACTCATAGCGAGTTCTCTACACTTCAATACTCCTTCCAGGGCTGCCATGTTTGGTACTCTTGATTCCTTCTATGACCAACACATTATTAATATTACTATTAACCAGCATGGATTGACTAGCGCTCACTTCTCTGAGGTCGATCATCATTGTATGTGTACATAACATTCCAGGCATGACTCACGTTTATATCAAACAAACCTACCACTATAAATACACGAATGAGTCAATTTGAAGACAGTAGTGTGCGTCGGCTTACTGTACGCAAGTCTCACCGTCCAGAGTGGGCAGGTCGTCGTGGTTACGGACGCTGGGTTGTGAGCCATATCCACTGGAGCTCAGGGAGCCGTGTGGGGAGTTCTCTCCTTCTATGGGTGCACACTCATGACTGCCTCCTCCTAGCTCTGACATGTTGCTGTACAACGGCTGGGGCACGACTGCACAGCACAGGAAAATTCTCCTTAAAGTGAATAATGCGGATCTGAAGTGAAGTAAGTCCCAATGCTTTCAAAACCAATGCTGACCTCGATCTGGAAACTGAAAGAATGGGGAAAAGAAAAGTAATAAAGAAACTCAGAGAAAATAACAGAGGGTGAAAAAAGAGGTAAGGAAGTGCGAGAATGAAGGAGAATGAGATGAAAGGATGAAGAACAACAAAATGAAAATATGAAGAACTGAGAAAAGAGAAGATGAAGTCGAAAAAAAATCAAGCACAAAGAAAATAAAAGATTCGACATAACTACAAAAACAGATTGAAGATGAGTACAAAAGAAAGGACGAATACCCTCTGCGAATGGTAGCGTGGAATTAACAATTTGCACAAACCACACAACGAACAAAGTTAGAGCAGATAAGAGGGAATAGAATGAACGGCATTAAGCGATTCAACCACACAGTGAGAAAAGAACGCTCGATGGCAGAGCCCTTATTACCTCCCACTATTCTGACTTTGCAGTAGTGCTGACAAAATTTTAATAGCCCATATTTAATTTATTTAGTTTAGACGTGACCAAACCGAGAAAAGATTAATTCATCTCCATTTTCCTCCTCTTCATCATTATCATCATGATCATCATTGTTGAGGTTGTTGAAATATCCGAGCTTGTTAGTGTCCTTGCTCGCAGAGGGCACAATCACACGCAGCCAGTCACGAAGGTTATTCTTTTTCAGGTATTCCGTCGTGAGGTACTCCTTGGAATAGTGATAATCAACTACGGTGAGAGTGATCTTTGTCTTACCTGCCTTTGATGACCGCAGTCTCGCCTAAATTGTTCAGTCTGTTACGAAACCTGAACTTTTGGGCAAGGAACGGCTCGAAGTCAGTGATGGACATGATACCATCGTCCACAGGCTGCTTGTAGTTTATGGAGTACTTGACAATCCTCTTTGGAAGTTTAGCCTTAGCATCTTTGTCCTTGGCACTCTCAGCAGCAACTGCTGCAGCAATATGCTTTGGAGCTCCAGTTTTAGAAATAGGCTTCTTAGGAACACCTTTAGCAGAAGCCTTCTCCTTGGTCACATTAGCAGCCTTTGCTCTCTTTTCCACTTCTTCTGCAACTTTCTTAGATAGTTTGTCAACCGATGTAGCTGATATTTTGTGGGTTAGCTTGCTATCTTTGGTTGATGCAGGCTTACCGACCTTGGACGACTTGTCCGACTTTTTATAAGCAGCCTTAGTAACAGGCTTAGCTGCTATCTTACCTGCAGCAGCTTTCTCTGCTTTCTTAGCAGAAGATTTTATAGCTTTATCAGAACAGGCTTGTCAGTCTTTTTGTGAACAGACTTTTCAGCCTTCCCGGCAGCAGGATTTTCAGTTTTTATTTATACAGAACGATTCTTAACTTTTTTTAGTAGAAGCAGCTGACTTTTCTAATTTTTTTCCTGCCGCTGGTTTTTCTGGTTTCTTAGAAGACTTCTTGTAAGGTTTATTATCATCAGCTTTTCTAGGTCCCAACTTATCTGCTTCTTTAGAGGCAGTTAATTCCTCGACTTTCTCCAAAATCTTTAAGAAATAAATTTGGTTCGGACCATTACTGTGCAACAAATTGACTACATGAACAGGATTTGAAAAAATTTCCTTACTTTTCAATATTTTGTTCTAGCTACATTATTTTTCCTAATATAATAAATGATACATCATTTGAAAGAAAATTCATTTAGCTACATTATGCAATAAAAACTATTTTATCTAGAACAGTTTTCTATACGTGTTTTTTTAAAGTAATGTGTACGTTTTTTTTATATTTCGGCTCCGTTCAATTCTCTTTTTCGGTATTTTATTTTGATGTTTTATCTTTTTTGAATATACTTCTATGAAGAACAACTCAAAAGCTTAAAAACAAGGCAAACTATAGCTTTCTATAATGATTAGTATATTTGCTACGAACATTAGAAGCACAAGATGTGGACGCGACAGCTCCCAAAGCGTGATGAATCCTATCAAAGCATCCTATAAAAGCGTGTTAGGAGGGTGATGAAACTATTTATTTTTCATATATCGGCCTGACGGAAAAGGGATACCAGTGATTGATGTTGAAGATGTTTACATTGGATTCTAATTCGATTCGTAATGACCACTTCAATGTTGCGAGTATCGCGCTAAGCAACGAGTGATTGATTGAGAAGGCCGGTATTACTACAAGTCTTCTACATCACAGACTGTGACGAAAACTCACTCATGTCCGCAGGAGCTTTGTTGAAGTCCGGCACTGCCGGAGGCCCCATGGGCTCTCCCACGCCATCCTGGCTGTTGCTATTCTTGCTCTGAAATATAATGCATTTTACGTTAAATTCGCAAACGAATTGTAACAGCAACGGTTTGAATTTCATTCACAAATTAGTTGCTCACACTGGCTGTTTTTGAATAAGTAGTGTATACGAGTCCAGCAAAAGCTAATCCAATTGTTGCTTTCACAATATATGAAATACACAATACTAGCTGACAACTGCTGAGTGAGAACCTCTACTCAACAAAATGAGAAGAGCAAACGACAGCCTATTCCTAAAACTCGTCTAAACCGAGTTTCTGTTTTACTGAGTTCTAAGTGAATGAATCTTTTCCTGATAGTTGTACTTCGGTAGGGTAAGTAAGAAATTCTGGGGTAATTATTATCATTATACTCCTGGTCTAACCACCTCAGCCACAGTAGAAGCGATCTCAGCAGTGATACATCGTCATAAGAAGCAGTGCTTGTATGATTTAAGGCCCACGCATCATTTAGGAATAGGAGTAGGTATCACAGTTCTCCGCGTGGTGTTCACAGAAGTAACCAAATGTCACGTCACACTCGTAAGCTGAGCGCAGTCAAGCCGTTGGGGTTTCAGTAGCTTATCCAGTTACAGAGTGCTTGGATAGCGCGTAACTCGCTGGCTAGTGCACAGAGGCTTCTGCAATCAACTACCAGTAGATAGGAACTCGTTTGGTGTCATAGGGCTGACCTGGTGATGGTGGTGCAGGAGATGGTGTAGAGGGAGCCGCTGCCTGAAGCTACTGCCAGTCGACTGTTTCTTCTCAGGTAAAGCAGGACGCTCAAGAGAAGAGCAGCGGCTTGGCAGAGGAGGCTTGCTGCGTACCCCACTCGCACTGCTCGACTGCGTGTACACAAGAGCAATGTTAAATTAGAGCTATAAACGGCTGGTAGTATTAACCTTATGTCTATTAATAGTACTCCTCGCTACCATCGTGTTCGCATCACGCAAAGTATTAACGGCTGGTAGTATTAACCCTATGTCTATTAATGGTACTCCTCGCAACCATCGTGTTCACAGCACGCAAAGTATTAACGGCTGGTAGTGTTAACCCTATGTCTATTAATGGTACTCCTCGCTACCATCGTGTTCACAGCACGCAAAGTATTAACGGCTGGTAGTGTTAATTCTTTGTCTCTTAACGGTACTTTTCGCTACGTGCCGAAAGTAATACCTCTCAGCAAGCTGACAGTAATTATCGAATAGGAATCCATTTACATTCAATGAAACCTGCTACATATTTTCAGGTCCATATCGGTATTTTTGAAGCAGCCTACGCGGTAGTTCCTTACGAGGTTTTTTGAAGGATAAAATAAATGAACAACGGAGCCCAAGTACCGCAAGCAAAGAACATCATTTCAGAAATTATTTTAATCTCTCCATCGTCAACGTCAACGCTGTTTTTCAAAACTTCTACAGTGACAAAATAACACTTATGGAAGCTCGAATAATCGTTCAAAAAAAGAACTAGCCAAGTTAACCGTATACGGGTCAAAATGAACGGAAATATTGTGAGAAAGAAAAAATTATCGTCAATAAATCTTCTCCACCTAGTTAATCGCAGAGATTATCGAACTTTTCTGAAATTTGAATAGGTGCAGGAGAAATCCACTTTTTTTACTGACATCGAAGTCGGCAAGAATCAATTATTTCTACAGCATGGTTAACGGTTAAAGTAATCTGGACTAAGCAGAGAATCTACATTAACAGCTCCACTCTAAACATAAAGAGGGAAAGTCGGAGGTAGAAGCAGACCAACACCTGGCTGTTAATGCTCTCCTGGCTGTTGGAAGCTGAGTGATGGTAATGCAACACAGAGGAGCGGGAAGACCTTCTACTGATGGTGGCCGTGAGCTGCTGCTGCTGCTGCTGCTGATGGTGATGATGATTGCTGCTGCTTACAGTACTCAAAGGGCTGCTGTTGCCACTAGGGGCGCCCTCGCAAGCCTCCGCAGGTGTCACGAGGCCCTCTCGTATGACCCCAGCACTGGATGGGTTGGGTAGCGTGAAGGTGTTGGGTCCCAGCGCAGGACGCTCGCGAACGTGCGACTTTTCGTAAGCTGGGACGCAAAAAAATAACTTTAATTCACTGTAATGTATTCGAGGAACCGTTTCCACATTCACACTAAAGGATGATGACTAAATTAGACGTATGCTATCGAATGAAATTGAGTCTAAGATAACAAGAGTTCAATTTTGAATTCTTACAAAAAATTTAATGAAGGAATGACACTCGATACGGAGATGATGGTATGAGTAAGATGTTTATTTGTGCTAACGTAGTCGTGTGCAATTGTAGAGAATGAGCATGTACGCCCGGACGTAGAGAGCACTTAAAAGAGTAATCAAATGTAGAGCATTTAAAAGAGTAAAGTGTAGAGCATTTAAAAGAGTAATCAAGTGTAGAGCATTCAAAAGAGTAATCAAGTGTAGAGCATTCAAAAGAGTAATCAAGTGTAGAGTAATTAAAAGAATAAACAAGTGTAGAGCAATTAAAAGAGTAATCAAGTGTAGAGCATTCAAAAGAGTAATCAAGTGTAGAGTAATTAAAAGAATAAACAAGTGTAGAGCAATTAAAAGAGTAATCAAGTGTAGAGCAATTAAAAGAGTAATCATGTGTACAAGAGAGTTATGCGAGGCGAAATGAGGTATGTGCAAGATTGCTTTCACCGTTCTTTTGGTATTGACGACAAAAAGTAGAAAAGTAGAAAAGTAGAATGGAGGAGCAAGAGAGTAGAATGGTCGAGTAGAGTCAAGTAAACAAGTAGACGGGTGGTTCACGTGAAAAGTAGCATAGCAAAAAAAAAAAAGAAACCCAAAAGTGATTTTGTGTACTTGAGAGATATGTTTCGAATGACACGTTTGATAATATTCAAAACAAAGATAATCCAAAGGAGCACACGTATGATGAAAGAGCTGTTAAATCCAGTTCGTGTATAAATGTGGACCGGGCATATTCAAAGAATAAAATCCAGTATCGTTTTGTAAACGATCAAATCAAAAGTGCAAGGAGTAAATCGAGCTTCAGATGAACGAAAGAACGGAACGGAGCGTAAGGCAAAAAATGCATTCACAAAGGCAAAAATGTGCGCTGGGTACTGAACAACATGGAGACTGCTAGTCTTGTGTTTAACTAATGACGGAGCTCTGAACAAAACAAAAGAGAATGGAGAGTACTAGTGAAGTGCTGAACCAATAACGCAGCCCTAAAACATGGTCTCTTCTAGCCCAAGCTGATAGAAGAGTTTGAATTTAACACTTTAACTGAAACTTGAATTATCCATTTTCTATACGCTATTACATATATGTCACATTTCAGAAATTCTTACATAACTTGTATTTACGGTATTCAAACGAGTTTGGTTTGCGTTTGAACAGCTAGAACGGATATTTTCTTTAAATTGAGTTTTATCCTTTTTTTATTGCAATTAAGATTGATTTTTAGGCAGTAACACCCGAAATTCTTGAAAGAAATAGCAGATGCAGCAGAGGTAAAATGATGATTCAGAAGCAACTGTAACTTTTTTAAGTTGCAGTAGCTTCTGAATTATCATTTTAGTTATTTTATATTTAAGTGAAGGTTAGATTGTACAACAAGGATAAAATGAGCGATGACATAAGACATTGGTGACGCTCATCAGGTTAAAGAGAAAGAGACCTGAGGAGATGGTGTGAGGGCGGTCGTCGAGCAGCGCGCCCTTGCCTGCCCGCTGGTCGCTTTGCATCTGCTGCGTCATAGCTGGGGCGCTCTCTGTGCTCTTGTCGTCGTCTGCAATACATTTTCATCACTTCTGTGGTTGCTTCGATCAAGAGCTTAATTAATCCCACTATTCTCCTCATATTAATCGTCCTAATCGTGGGCAAAAGCAGGATTTTTAGGTTATGACGAAGCAGTTGATATCAATGGTTCTCAGAAATTAGTTGAACTGAGATATTAATTACAGTGCAGCATAGAAGCTGCAAAATTCACATATAAACTTTAATATTAAATAAAAAATTTAGCGTGTAACCGCTTCAAGAGTGTAGCGTGTAGTCGCTTCAAGAGTGTGGCGTGTAGTCGCTTCAAGAGTGTGGCGTGTAGTCGCTTCAAGAGTGTGGCGTGTAGTCGCTTCAAGAGTGTGGC
>VCRD01004728.1:0-34881 GCA_006783055.1 Trinorchestia longiramus
AGGTCTGTGAAGCCCACCACGTAGTCCTTCGTCTTGCCCTCCTTTACCACCACCAGCGTCGGCAGAACGCGGATGCTCAGGCGGTCTGCAAGTCAGTAAAAATGCTTCAGAAATGCTCACTATCTTAGTCAATACCAGTGAATTATGCAACAAATTGAAAATTTTCACTCCAAACTACGTACAGTAGAATTCCTTTTAACCGGTACTAGCAATTGATATTGTTTTCCTTCTATGTCTAGCGTGTCTATGAATTGTTAACAGTTACTTGGGTGATATATTAAGTTCAAATAAGGTTTTAAGGCATTTTTAAGGGATCGCCTGAAATAAAGGCATTTTTTATTAAGCGGCAACTGCAAAGGTCCCATAGGTGCCGGTTAAAAAGACTTGCATTGTAATTCATTTGTTTAAAATAAGCAATGATTTATGCAAGCGTTAATAATGTATCCCTACTACAGCCGAACTAACATTCGCTCTAGCAAGAGAAGCGGAATTTAATTAATTCGATCGTTTGGTACCTATGATCATTTAAACAAGTCAATGCTTTTGCAAAGACATGCACTCGACAACTAGTGATTCCAACATATGGATGGACGCAGATTCTGATAAATACGTCACTACAGGCACAACAAAAATCTGACACCTCATATTCATCAATGGTTATTACTTGAACATGGAAACAATGTAACCATCCTTGTTGGATGCTGGAATAAGGAAGAGGCACTCCAGAAGTTGACCGTTCATTAACTGAAATCAGTGTGCTCAGCACCCTAAAGGTAAAATGTTCCAATGCATTATGTGTTAAAAGTCTCAAAACATTGTTAATCGTTTTACTCAAGATAATATCCGGTAATAAAAATGCAACGTTTTGTTGTATATAACATTACCATCATCGGGCTGAAAGAACGCATTGTGCCCACAAAAAATGTATATATCGGCATGAATAAATTTCAAAGTGGATCATTTTGTATGATACATTTGGTATCAACGATACATTATATTAATACTCAGAGACAATGTATACATTTTTCGTGGACACCATGTACGATAGAAAAATAGTCAAATAATTCTTTAAGTGTTGACCACCCATGACAAGTGTTTGATGAGTTATTTACTGATAAGTTGTGCAACGCGCACTACTTATTAGAACTTAAACATCACTATTTTTCTGTTCAACTTCTCCTAATATTTTTAATTGCTATGAATATTTTTATGATTTCTTGAATAAAGCGATGTATGAAGCAAGATGTCTCGACTCTTTTCTTGCTTCCAAACTCTGCTAAAAATGAAACAAATGTTAAAAAAGTTTCGAAATTTTTTAACATATATTGTATTATAAATTTGCTTCAAAAAATGCTGTAGTCAACTAAGTTTTAAAATGAAATAAATAATTTGTGCTGTTAATGAGTGTTATGTATTGTAACAGCACCAAAGTTGATGTTTGAAGAATGAAGGCAATTTGGACGCAAGCTGAAGTGTCGGGCGACATGACAGTTGAAACAAAAAACAAAGCTTGCCTCCCTCAACTCTTTCAATCTAACATAACGTCCTTCACACATGCACCAGTCACAAAATATTCGTCATAAGCAGTACAGGTACACATCTACATATATTAATATATCGCAACAAATGACACTAATCAACAATTACTCCAAAGTACGGCTAAACGAAATTCGTACTAAAACAACAAAATATGTCTTCACTCCAGCCATTTGATTAAATTCTTCAGTGAAAATCCTCGTAACTACTGCTGCCGAATGCGCTGCAGTTAAACAGGGTCACGCCAGACGAATGACGAGCGCTCTCAAAGAACTAACTAAGAAAGACGGTATCAGTGAGACTTGGATAATAACCTAAGAATGGACTCATCGGTTCGATCCCATATTCTATTCTGGTGCCCCATAGAAGTCACAGCTACCTCACAAGGTACATAGATACACCTTACCTCACCACTGCCTCTTGCGATGACTTGAGGGACAATACTCAACATGCTCTCCAGCAGAATAAATTTCCGTTTATCACTTACGTACTTTATAATTAAGCACGCAATGAAAAAAATTGAGGTTTCATCGAGCCGAGACCTTGAACCCGCTAATCACACCTGAAGGTACCAAAAATTGAACTATCGTCAAAATTAATTAAATAGACTAACCACAATATTGCCCCACGTTCAGAAAAGCGCTTTCACAGGACCTAACACAACCCATAACCATCAATAAATCAACTTACTAGTTAGGAAAGGAGACTTCTCTGCATTGATCTTGCAGAACTTGGTTTCGATGTGCTTCTTGCAGAGCAGCGCCAGGTGTTTGTCCACGATCTTGCACCGATCAAAGCCATCCCTGTAGAAGTGACACACTACATTCTCTGACTTCTTCGTCACCTCGAAGAATTCTTTTTCTTCAGCCAGCTCCTGGTACTCGCCATGACCCTGAAAAATGCACAATTTTTTTATAGAAATTCAGTCACATTATTAAGTATTAGGATTGCTTTATGATGAATACAAAATGTCAGTTACATTGAAGGCAAATTAAATTTCATTACAGTATCTATTTTAGCCATAATATTTGCGCGAGAAAATCCGTTGTCAATCGATATTGCATTTCTACTTACTTTCTCTTTACACACTAGAAACATGCATCCACGAATGATAATCCTGTACATTCCATTTTCATCTAAAATTAATACGACAACTATTTGTTGCCAAAACACGATTCAGTAGAGAAAGAAAAAGACATATCTAATAATCTTATTAAATACAAAAAACAAATTTGAGCCCACAACATGCTCCTGCTTCAGGTATTTCCAACTGTGTTTTGCAGCTTGGAACGTTTTTGAAAGGCACTTTGTGTCTGAAGTTTGTGTACCATGACAGATATTCAAGCTCTAACCTAATGATGAACTTCACTCACCCTACAACTTTCATGCAACAAATAAGAACAAGAAAGTTGACAAATTGTGTAGTAATACACCATTCCCATTACAAATTCCCTTTTACAGACCTAGTGGTCTCTGTTGCTTGTAATCGCAACTTCAACGTCTATTGTGCTTCTCTGGTATTCAGGGTCTAGAAACTTTATCCCAACATTAGTCTCAAAAAATGGCTTCAACTTTAGAGCCCATATAATAATGGCACAAACATCATGGACCCAAAAAATAGTTTCAATTTCAAAAAGAGTCCAGGATATAGTCCTGATTTCAGGAATCTTTTCAAGAGCCAAAAATACCATGTAAACCAAAATTTGAATTGCAAATGTTCTCAATAAAACTTTTCCACCTAAGCAGATGCTGCTCATTCTGAACACATGCAAGTTTTTTATATCAAACTTAACTCAAATGTTAGTGAAAAACATTAATGAATCCTGGGATTCTATATTGACTATTCTTCCAAGGAAATGTATTCAAGTGATTGTCCTTCAGCACATCTTGACCTTACTCAAAATTTGTTTATTTAATTTCCAGTATTACATGAACTATAATTTTTATTTAAAGCATCCCAAATCTAAGCAACATGTTTTACAAAAATATTTTGGTAACTACACTCAACAGACATGATACAACTTACTGCAAAAATACTTCATTTGTACTAACAATTATTTTCACTGAAACAAGTTCAGTTTTTGTGAATTTCAGAACATTCATAAAAACCAAATCTACCTCTGATTAAGTAGAAATCTATACTATCATTCTGATCAAAGTTCAAGAAAGACAAAATTACCTTAGAAAAAAGTGTTTTGCACTACATTAACCTTGCTGATAATTGAAGGGATTAAAATGGTAACACATTTCCAAGGGTGATGGGAATTTTCACAACAATCTATATCCATACAGTAAAAGCTCACATTGCTAATCCATTCATTTTTTTTTAGAGCTCTTTTTCTCATAGCAGCCATGCGTTCTCTTCTGATCTTCTCGAGCTCATCTCCATCAAGGTTGTCCAGACGCTCAATTTCAGCATCTACCTGGCCCTCAATGATCTGTAACGAAAATAAACAATTAATGTGAACAAGTTAACCAGAAATGTACATTAAACTGACACACAAATGCCTCAGTTACTTTTATTCAGTAAATCAGTTGCTGCAAATACAGTCATAATAAATAAAACAATTTCTGGGAAATTCAGCACTATTAATTTTGCATTCATGTTGGTAGTTAAATTTTTTTTAATAACCAGAGACTAATTTCCAAAGATTTTTAACATTTTTTAATATTTAACTACTGTATTAGACTACATGAGGTGTTCTGTACCACAAGGGCAAAGATACCACCAGCTAAAAATAGTTTTTTGAAGTTCCAAAATCTCACAGCCAGTCTTGATTTCAGTAGTTGACCTACAAAATGAGACAAAAAATACATTGATAAATACATATATATGTGTGTATTGCAGAAAGCAATACAGCAATTGCAGAAAGCTTATTTTGGGCATCTTTGCTCTTGTAGCATGCAATGCCTAATATTAGCACTATACCTCATCATGGACAACCTACACAACTAATGTCACATTAGGTATTTTTGTTTTAGTTGGTACATAGGATTTTATGCTGAGAAAACTCAACTAATTTAAAAAAGTAAAATAACTACCTATGGGGTCAGTTATAGTTCATGAATGAGCTATGGTGCCAGATATGGTCTAGGGTGTCAGGTATGGTCTATACATAGGCTATGGTATCAGGTAAGATCTATGTATGGGCTACGATTCTATGAAATAAAAGCATCACAGCTAAGCTCACCTGAGATGCCATGGCCAGTTGCTGACCCAGCATATCAGCAGAAATGTTAGCCATTGTTTTCTTTTGGTACAGAAAAACTTACAGAAAATAGTCTGGAAATAAAGATACAAAATGAAATATTGAAGCAGAACAGTAGTTTATTGATAATATATAATAGAACAAGTATAATCAAAGCACAGATTATAAGAAATGTGATTAATTCATCAGAAATGTTTATTGATTAGAAATAAATGAGATTTTAGTTATTCATCAGTTGTAAAACTGAACACCACAAATATACTTGTATATGTTAAGTGCATGTGTAACACATTGACTATAGTTGGTATCTACATATACCACAAGGTATATTATTTGCACTACAATTTAAACAGCCATAGAGAACATGTTATCAACATAAGACACCTCATAAATTCAGCTGCTAAGTTTTCAAATATTCAGTAATTTAGTGCACAGGTGATTCTAGACATCACATATGTACTCTGACTACACAGTTTACACTTCTGTATAACACTTCACAACTTACAAGTATCTGTTTCATATGTATAGCTAACAAACATGCTAAGTATACACTTGTTTAGTAAATAAAGCATTTCACTCATGAACAGTAATGAAGAGATCATTCACATGCTTGAAAACAGGAAATTCTACGTATAGAATCTGCTAATGCATTAGAATAATTACTAAAGAGTAAAGAGAAATATGCATAGACTCAATGTGTCAATTTAAACTTATGATACAAAGATTTTAAGAAAAACTGCAAAATTCCTCTATAACATATATGAAAAGTAACTCCTTGACTTCAACAGATGAAAAGACACATTGGTATAAAAATAAAACTGAAGCTTGACAGGAGTTGAAGGTTTTATTTAGGGCTTTAATTCCCTCTAAAACACACATACAACAGGATTGTATCCCAAATTTTTGCCTGTGCACCAGGCTTATCTAAGGTAATTACTGAAGGGCCGCCCTTGGTCATTCCATGCAAAAGAATCAGCCAAGTGATGGCATCACCGGAAGACTTGGCTTGTTCAACAGACCCTCATGCTTGGCTGGTAGTTAACTTAAACCCATTATAGCTGAAATTAATTTTACTCTGAATTTATATTATTCATGTTATAAATTAAGTTCAAGAAACATCAGAGAAGAGCAATAAAACTTTATTTTTTCTTTAAAAAACAGTTATATAGTGAAATAAACAGAAAAAATTTATATTTCATGTATGCAACACTAGGCACTTGGACATGGATTATTATTGTGTTGCATACATGTAATGCTAGTTTATGATGGGTTAACTTAAACTTTAGGGTTAACTGCAGCTAGGACCTTACAGTCACACTCTAATTTAGGTGAGTGACTTCAAAGTCAATGTCTCATATTTCATGTATGCACTAGGAAATTGTCCACTGCATCAGTAATATTGATATGTATCAACTCATTTACATGTTAACTCAGCGTCCCCATGTGCCTGACATTACCGCACAAAGAGCCATCAATTACTAGAATACTGGCTAATTAATTGTCTTCCATTCCGCCCTTCCACACACACACACACATGACTCATACACAATTTTCATGCGCGACTCGCGGGAATTACAAATTTCGTCTACAGTGGAACCCAAAATCCTTCACCAAGCTCAAACCGATGCCTTGAACAAGTTACGAAAAGTAGATAAAATTAGAAAAGATATTATTTAACTTGAATAGTTTAGAGTTGGTTCATAAGTCGCGTTAGTTATAAATTATGAATAGGCGTATTCATTAATTGAAGACCTTTTACTGAAATTCTCAGCGTGAGTAACCACTCACTGATCAGTACTCCAGCAGTTGCTTCTGAGACTTTTTTCGGGTGGGTCGTGTAATTTCTTGGCTTGCGTGAACTCAACTAACTGACTGTGAGAAACAATCTGTTTATTATCTAGGATCATGATTTATCAATTCCTAGAATCTCTCAATAAGAAAAGTATCATTCTCGCAAGTGCATCACCGAGACGAAAAGAAATATTGGAGACTTTGGTAAGTTCAGCATACATAACCTAGACAAATAGTTACTAGTTATTTATATGTCCAGCAACATAATTACTAGTGCATACTATAGAACGTAAATTATTGTGCTTGGATTATAGAGGTTTTATTTATTTTTTCTCTTAGTACACATGCGTGAAAGTGTTTTGTGTACATTTCACTGCCAATTATGATCTTTTCCAGGTGTTCTTGTTTGAAGTACGAAGACTAAATGGCAAGTATCTCATGCGTTCTTGCTGTCTTTTTGGTGTAATGGAAATTATTCATTGTTAACTAAAATCATTAGTGTTTATCCTCTACGCTCGCATGTAAACAGAGCTGTGCCGTTCAATTTACTTTGCTCATTTTACGAGAAGGAAGAAAAACTATGCATTTTTAACAAAGTTCATATATAAAATGAAATTTTTGAATTCATCTTTATTATTTCCTGCGTGCATGTACAATGTGTATTTGTAGGTGTGGTTATACTTAGAAATACAGTAGTTTTTCTTCATTGAGGTACACATCTAGTGAAAGCTGTTTGATAATACAGAATGATTGAATTGTGATCGCACACGTTTTTTACTAGCAAATTGTGGTCGCAAATATTTTTTTTGCCAAATTTCTTAAAAGAAACGGTGTCAAAACCGTTAGGTGTCTTCCTTAACTTCATCTGGTTGCTAGCGTTATGATACTACGCATAGAATACCCACCACTTAAGGATTTAATGATAAGGCATTTTTAAAAACCAATGCTGTTACATTTCTTATGTACCAACTTTATTGGAAATATACGTTTTTGTTTGTTTGTTTATGATGGATGGAGCTATACCTGCACGTTCAAATGGATTTTAGGAGTATGATTTTTAAATTTATTTCAATGTTTTAAATGTTGATAAGAGCATTTGAAGTTGCTCTAAACATTACTGCGGAGTGTTTTCAAATTAGTTGAGTGTTGTAACAGAAAATGAGTTCAGGCAGGTCTAGATATTCTACACGGTTAAATTTCAGCATGAACATCACGAAAAATTTGCAATGTTGAAAATGATCGATGCGCTCAAAAGAATAAATGTAATAATTAAAATTATAATGTGTATACAGTTGTTATTCTACAATTATTAATGAATTTTTAAATTCTAATGTATTATTTTCACCAGTAATTTCCTTCGTCGGAATTGATTGGCCCAGCTTTGGTTCGCCAAGAAAATCCACACAATGATGAGTAAAAATGTTCACTAAATTGAACACTTCGTCTAGAGTTTGTGTTATCAAGAGCCTAAGCATCGTGTGATATGAAAATATCTAAAAACATGTCCTGATTTGAAACGCTTAACTTTCTATTGAAATGATACGACATGTGACGTGTTCCATTATACGTAGTAACATACCTGCATTTAAGATACGCTCTAAGCATCTGTCGGTGTGTGCCTTGGAACTCATACCTTTCGTTTGTGTCATTTGTTTCAGGGGTTGAAATTTCAGGTGGTGGCTTCAAACTTTGCGGAGGATTTGAAGCAAGACAGTTTTTCTCACCCGCGAGATTATGTGGTGGCCACAGCCGCTGTCAAAGCAGAAGAGGTGAGAATAGCAATCAAGTTCTCGATCATACTAGATTAAAATGTTGAATTCTGGAAATCATTTACAGAACGTAGTTGTTGTAGCATGTGTTAAGATCAGAACAAAATTTTCAAATGTATAGGAAGTTTAAAAATCGTAGTTCATAGTTCAATGCATCCCTTTTGATGATGCACTGAAGAGGAAATGGCCGTCTACATCCGAATCTAAGTTAGTAGCTTAGAGCAAAACTCCGTCGCTGTGATGTTAGATCGAAGAAATTTTATTCCCTTCAAGTAGACATGAACTATACTCTGAGTTATCAATTATTTATGCTAACCTTTTAAAACTAGTGATCATGCTTCCATCGACTGTTCCCGTCCATCTTGTAACGCGAGGTAGAGGCTCGAAGGGATACTTTGCGATGATCTGAAAGTTTGAAGAAATAGTTTAACCCTTTCGGTCCCGACGGCATCTTTGGTAGCCGCAGTCATTTTTTGCCTATTAAGATGCAGAGCAACACGTGTGTGTGCAAACGCTGGTAGGGCAGTGCAAGCTACAGTTTGATCAGGATAATGCAGTGACCGTAAAACATCACAAAGCATCTTTTTTAAAATTTGATGTTAAATATGTTGAAAAGGTTCTGATATTTGCATCATAGTACCGAAAGGGGTTAAGTCAAGTCAGTCAGTCAGCCTACCTGGTCCCTGCGTCACAAGCAGAAAATTCGAGAGCTGTTTTAGGATTGGAACTCTAAAAACCAGGGACCTAGTAACACAAGCACGGATTACTAGCTACCAAAACTTTTCACTAGTCATGGAGTTTGGGACTCCATGATTAGGATGGAGTCTATGACTCTTTTTTCCGATGCTGGTTCTAAGTTTCTTTCCGCAAGAGCTTTATGCTGCTATAATTTTCAGTGCACGGAAAAGAAAACTTGAGCCAGCTTGGTCGACTGGTGAGCCAGCTTGGTCGACTGGTGAGCCAGCTTGGTCGACTGGTGATGAGCCAGCTTGGTCGACTGGTGAGCGAATCTGCTTGCGAGCGGGAAGACCCGGGTTCGAATCCCGCTGCCGACATGGTTGACGCGGCTAGAAATACGGCATGGGACTTGGGTATACAACCGAATAATTATCGAAGTAATTATCCGACCCAAGAATGGGCCAGAAGGTTCGTTCCTATAGCCTCATTCTATTCTATTCTAAAAAGTCGAACTTTCCCTCCCTTTACATACGTTCCGAAAATGCAAAGTCTGCGATGCGTACTTCTTTTAGCTTTACCTACTTCAATGTCAATATGGACTTTCTTATCTTAACATTGATATTGGTTATTGAGCAAAAAAAAGATGCATTTGTTTTTTGGATTTACATTAAAGTTTAACATGCTACAAGACTTTCACCAACTGTCTCTGCGCACAGTTCTGATAGAGTTTTTGTTCTCAAAATTTCTAGTTGTGCAATAAAAAATGACAATTTTTCAAATTGGCGATAGAATATCCCCATTACCATTTAATCGTGGCATTAAAAAATCGCTAGTTTTAGAGCCAAAAACTGCTGCTCATATTTCCCGGGCTAACAACTGCTCTTATCTTTAATTGTCTGAGGTCCGGAACAGCTTCTGCTCGTCTGACGATGCCACCGCTCCACCAGATCTCATCATAGCCTGCGACACGTGCGTCACGCTCGATGGCAAGATCTATGGCAAGCCACGCGACGACCACCATGCCACTGAAATGCTCAAAATGTAAGTTACATCTGCTGAGGCTTGTTTTCTATTGTCTGATATCATGTACGTCCACACACCATAAGCTCCGAGTGACGTTTAAGCTTGAGCTTAGCATCTCATTCTTCTTAGTCGTCTGTTTACCTCGTGATTTGAATGCGTCTACATATTCCTTGTAAAATTAGAAAACACAACTGGTTCTAACTAATGGAGCCTTGTCTTAGTTTGTGCATTTTCATTATACACAGATCGGAAACACAATAACGCAGGAAATAGTTTTGCTTCAAATTTATTATGCGACTTCCAGTTTACAGGCGGCGAACGCAAGCAAACGAACGTTGAGAGCAATTGATGAAGTACAAAACTGTTAAGACCCATAAAGCCGTAAAATTTTATTAAATGTCAATAAAACGCCATAGATTTTTCAAGGGCACCTACTCATACCAAAACTGAACGAAACACGTCTACGGCGATTAACAAGCGTAGTTTTTACTGTTAGAACTTGCAAAAATAGTTGGTTATGCTTGACCTATTATTTTTGTGACGCAAAGTACGCTAGCCTATTTTTTCTGTGGGGCTTTGCTCTGATCTGTGTTCATGACAGTAATTTGAAATTTTGACATTTTCATAAGTAACACGATACTGAATTTATAAAAGTTATACCGTTTGTATTTTCTACAGTATGGACAGAACATAATCTTGTCTGAAAGTTTCTATCTGTTTACAACACAAATTCCAAATATTTAAAATATACATAAAACAAAATGTGAAAATTTTGGTACAAGGATGTTACTCTCAACGAGCTTGTTACGCATTACTGCATATAACAAAACACGAAATTTAAGTAACTTTTACTCAGTCTATTGTATTGTGAATGATAAACTGTGAAACGGGTCCCACCACTGCATTCAACAACACACGGAATTTGTGCAGCAATTCATATTCAGTCTTTCATATAATGAAGTGTAACTGTTTGAGAAACTGGCTTTCCTTAACAGGTGGAGTGGGCGTACTCACGAGGTCATCAGTGGGGTGAGTCTTCTCCACCGCCTCACCTCCAACTCCTGGCAGACGTTGACGTTCAGCGAGACCACGCAGGTCACATTTCACTCCCTCGCGCATGAGGCCATCGACGCCTATGTCAGAAGTGGTGAACCCAGGTGAGTTCTTAGAATCTGTTATCATAATACGTTATCTGTAACTGCTTTCGCCTAATCAGCATGGACTTCAAAGGCCAGGTTTAGAATCTACGCACCGAGCTTCAAGAAAATGCTACTGTAGTTCTGAACAATTAAAACCGTTTAGGTTGTAACTGTAGTTCTAACGCACAGGGTGATGAAATTGAAGTACCTAAGATGGAGTTGCATAAAGAATGTTGAGAAAATAGATGTATCTCCGTATCTACAAAGTTTGAGCAAGAAATAACAGTAAACATATTGGTTTTAAATACTTCAAGGCTTCTAGGGTGTCCACATGACTCAAAAACACACCTGTCATTTAATTAATTCACATTTGAACCACGTCAATACTATATGAAACTAAGTATTGCAATGCGCGCTTAACACATTCATTGCGGTTGCCTAGCCGGTGCAAATCTTTACTTTGTACATACAGTCACTAGAAAGCTTTGAAAAAATTACAGAACCTAACCTAAGCGACCCACCGGTGGGTCATACCGCCATGAATGTGTTAACACGTTGACTCCGAAGTGGTTCATATGTGGGCCACTTAGGTTAGGTTCTGTAATTTTTTCAGATCCTTCTAGTGACTATGCGTACAAAGTGGAGATTTACACCGGCCAGGCAATCGGAGGCAACGTGTTAAGCCAAACAATATCTCGAAAATATAAGTCCACAACCTTACCTTTCAGGAAGAAAACTGCGATTTCGAAAATAGCCTTAACAGTATCAGATTCTAAAGATTTTGAGTGGATGAAACTTCTCACTTGCAGACAGATAATTTTCTGGACTAGAAAAAGACGAAAAGAAAATGACACTGTTGAAACTTAGACCAGCGAACGACTAACTAAATACTGTGCAAGCAAAACTTACGAATTTACGATGACGAATGTTTGCAGCAAGCGCCCTGAAATTTATAACTACGATCTTAACCACGAGGTTAGGTTAAACACGATCTTTAACAGCTTGGCAGACCACAGCTTACTATGTATAGCAAGTGTCTGCTAGCAGTGCAAGACAAATTGACAGCACTCAATAACGCTTCAGGTAGAACGACACACCTGTATGCTGGGTAGTAACTGCTTAATGACTTCATCGTTCGCAAAGCCAATTGTACTAAACAATACTACCACAAACTGTGGGAATTAGACAGTAAACACGTGGCTCATATTCTAAAAATTATGGTCACGAGGTCTAAATGATCTAAAACTAACCTGCTTCGAGCATCAATACCTTAAAGCAACAAGAACAGACTAAAGTCTCATCCATCTCGCTGGAAGTCAAGTCTAGCGGTCAACTTTTGTTTAATACTTGAATTCGAAATTTATTCTCACTTTTAATAGCGTTAAGAACTTACTGATGGCTCATTCACTTTTCGAAAGAGATCGTACGAAGAAATATAACTCGTATGAGGTGAAATATACAGGGTTAAAAGTGACGACTGATGCTTATGTGACCAGCAGGTAACGAAACCTGACGTGTTTATACTCTGATTGAAATTTCGAAATTATGAATGCTAAGATAACTCTCTACCTCTAAAAATCGGCTTCAATGCACGATAATTTTTATATTGGCATCAATTATCACGAACCAAAAAATGTTAATTTTTACAAATCTGTGTCACATTCGCTACGATCCTTGCAGAGATGGCGGCTGTCTTAGTTTTGGGTTAACAGTCTGCACAATTACTTAAAATTCTGCTACCACTACAACTCAACTTGTTACTAAACTTTTGAGGGGACTGCACTCTCACGTAATATGTACTTACCTAGGACCCTGAAGGGAAATGTGATCTCACCGGAGCTGGGCAGAAAGAATTTTGATGTCCAGCTACACCGACATGCAGTTACAAAATGTGACACCCACAACGGTGACGTGCATCTTACTGAACTTGCGTTCTTTGATTTTTTTCTTGTTTCACAGAAATTCTGGTTTTGGTCAGCCCAAGCATCTCAGCAGCCTTTGTCTTTGGAATGCTCGAGAAGCAAAGTTATTTAACGTACTCTTTATACTCTAAATAATAATTAGTTTTCAAGTTATACCTTGGAAAATTCTTTCGGATTGAGATAATGCATGACCTTACCAGTTTACAGGCTTCTCAAATGAAAAAAATACTGTATATTAACTTTAAATTTACTATCCACGTTTACATTTTATTGGCCAATTTTTTCTCTAACGGTGAGTTAAAGCCGCAATCGAGTTTTTTCGCTTCAGGACGATTCATACTAATCTGTACTCGTATATTTCGTTTAGAAAGCGAGCAAAATTCTTTTATTAAAACTTCTTATGATTTGACAGAGGCAAGGCGGGAGCATACGGTATCCAGGGGCCTGGAGGCGCTATGGTGGAGGGCATCGTGGGTGACTTTTACAACGTGGTCGGTTTTCCCCTACATCATTTTTGCAAACAACTTCTCCCACTTTTGAAGTTTGAAGAATGATTAGAACAAATAAATAATACATTTTACGTCATGTATAAAGGTCATCTTCGTTAAGCCAATGAATTTCAGAATTTTTATCAGATTTGTTTAGTTTAAATTGCGTGACAATATTATCGTGGAATTCGCGAGGCCTGAATTTTGGATGTAATTGTAAACAATTAAAAATAAAAATGTCCTTTTGTTTCTTTTGTAATTATCAGTTTCATGCCTACTTTAAAATATCTAGTTTTAACGTTTCATGAAGAGATACAAAAATCTAAGATGAACTTACGGATGTATAATTATTTCTTGGGAAAATCACTTTTCGAGATATTTGCAATCATTTCAAATAAAGGACATGCTTGTTAGTATTCGACAACTTACTACTTTAAAGGAAAATAAGTTACATGTATTATTTTTTCAACTTGCCTGATTCTTTCATGTCCTTCCCCAAAAAAATTGAAAAAATTATGATCGCTATAACCAAACAAGTTTGAAAAAATGCCAAAGAGATGGGATGCTTTTTGAAGATCTAATAGTTTAACCACGCTGGTCAATACCACGCTATCACACGAGACGTAAACAATTTCCCAACATTTATTTATGCGGAATGCATGCAGTAGCAAATTCAATTTCTGTCCCGTTGATTTAATTCACATAATTTGCCTTTGGCCCGACTTGGGAAGGTATCAAGATATCCCAGAATCATATGAATTTGAAACGAATCCTCTTATTTAGTTTCGATTTTCTTATTACTATATTGAATATTTTTGGATGATTACTCACTTGAGCTCGTTGCAAATTGCGTGATCGAGCAGAAGTCGAGAAATAGAAGTCAAGTCATTGAATATACTGGTTTATTATCTTATTCATCACTGGTAATGGAATAGATCAACTGGTAACATTTAAATGTACAAAATTGAATAAAACAATTCGGTTAAAAAACGCCATTTGACATCAAAAAGAGCTCGCAGAGATGTTGACGCTTAACGACAACCTACACACTACTGAATGGTCTACGAATAGCAGAAAGAGGCGCCTGTTAATGCAGGAACAAATTCTATAAACAGCTTACTCGAAACAACTCAGCAATGGTGTCTGAATACAACAAAGAAAACAATTAAGGAGTCATACGATGTTACTGCTACAAACTTACGCTTTTATATGATTGAAACTAACAGCTATGTAGGAGAACGTCTACAAAAGGAAGTAAAAGGAATTATCCTAGTTTACTGAACACCTCTGAACACATGAGAAGTGCTACAATTATATGACACATTTTTTTCACACTTTCAACACGTGAAATATATTAAAAGAAACGAAGCTTACGCTAAGGCAGAGTTGTACCACTGTGAAGAGGTTCGGAACATTGAAGCGATGAAAAATTTAGGAATGAAAAACTACAGACACTCCTGCTGAAGCCAGTTTTACATTCACCTCCTGCCAATCAGACTGAGAAAGACAAAGCTGCCTTCAGCAAAACGATCCACGACAGACGTCTTGAAAAGAGCAGAGTCGGTTGTACAGCAAGTAGGCAAGCATTACTGCGGGGAACCTCCTAGTCCCAAACTCAACTTGTGCCGACGACGTAAAACTTGTATCACATATCTTTATGTGGCTTTCTGGTTCTTCACAGTGGAAGAAAACAAGTGTCACTCATACTGAAAAATGAATGCAAGTAAACTCGTACTTTCTATGACTGAGGAAAGACGATAACGAAATACTATCGTCAAATATTCATTATTAATTTTGTGCAGGTACATTCAAGATCCTAGTAACGCCTTAATACACAACCGCAGTAGGTAAAATTACAACATAAATCCTGCCAAAGCACAGAGGGTGATTCCCTAAGTATTATGTGTCCTGAATTTCAAACGATGAACTCATCTCACCTCTCGCTACAAATCAAGAGAAAAGGAATGGGGGGAATTCTAATCCCTCTGGTCGGAAACTGTGTACAGTGGGGAAAACATTCCGGCATAAATATTTCGGAAATCATTCGGAGAAATAATTCTTTATCATTTATTCTCGTACTTTTTAAAAGTGTAGCGTAAAAATCTAAAAGTATAATGCACAAGTCATATTTGTAACTTTTTCAACTTTTTCTTCTGCACAACTGTTTCACACCAGAGGGAGTAATAAATGAACCTGAGCTTTAATTTAGGATATTTTCAAACTACTTTTGAATACCAATGAGCAGCAAGTTACGTTGATCAACGATAAACTAACAAAAACGAGTCAAACCCTGAGGAAAATAGGTATAAACTGTCACAAGTTTACAATTTGCTGACATCGACATTTTCGTCTCTTGAATGCCGCTAGATTCTCAGACACAGCAGAGTACTTTTAGAAACTAATCTGAAACGTTTCATTCAGTACAGAGAATCGATCACCAAAAGATTTACACAAATCAGCTAAATCAGACCGATCACGTAAATCCGTACCATCGTGATAAATACAAAGGCGTTTCAACTGTAGATCCAACAGATCTCAATAACAAAATTGAACCATGAAAGTTAACAAAAATCTTCAAGAAATTCTGTACAAGAACAGTATCGTTTCACTTGGCAGCTTTTACGAGCAAGAGGCGGGGCTCAAAAAAAGCTAAGATTTCAATTCGCCCATCAATAAGCGTAGACGCCCATCAACAGGCGTAGACGCCATAACTAGTGCTACATTAGCAAGGTTCCATCAAAATAAATCATTCTTTGTTTAGCAGCCCTGTTATGAATTTTTCATCATGATCCATTTCTCTGTAAAAGAGGCATGAGATCACATTACTAGACTGTGCACTACACAATTGCGTTTGTTACATCACGGCGAGAAAGTTTGAACTATGACCCTACTTCTCCGTGAGTAATGTAAGCAAAGAAATGCTTGCAAGCAATAACACGAGAACACGAACAGTAATTATTGCTTGGGGAGCTTTTGGTGCTGCGTGATCCATAGCAAGACAGCATTTAATCCAATACAAAAATACAGAACAACGTCAAGATGAGTCTTGCTCCAGAACCTTCCTAGGAAGTCAAGTTGAGAAAAATCAAGAACTTTCATATTTTATACCTTATGCCTTTACGTCTATTTCGAATATGACATTTAAAAATCAGGAAAATAGAAATTTCAATTCGATATTTCTTCAAACAATCTGAATATTAAGCCACAGACGTACATTTCTTACCTTAACAGATAAAAGTGATTAAAATCTTCATGATAAATACTGTACACAGCTTCAAGATAACGAATATTTACAGATTAGAATTACAGAAAAGGGAAGGCAGGCGCTATACAAGATTATACACAGGGGGTTTCTAGCATAATGGAAAAGTGACAATGCTCTAGTCTGCGAGATTTTAATAGCATGATTGCTTTCACAAACCAAAGGCAGTGTGTGCGGCATTGTCGAAATTAAAAAATTGCAACCATTGCCAAACCCCTGGAAAAGAATATCAATAAACAAATGATCTTCGTTTAGAATTTCACTATCGTCTTTGGAAAGGTCTCCAATATAAAGTGAGGAGAGTTTATTTGATTATAATTGGTATTCCAGTTGCAAAACTTTACATAGCCCGAGAACTTAATGAAAACCAATTTTCTTCACTGGTACAAACAAGGAATTAACCTCAATAGTACAGGCAGATCAATAATCAAAACTGTGGATTATGGAAGCTCATAAGCACAAGTTTACGACTTCCTTTACGTACAACCATTATTCGTACGTAACGAGAAAAATATTCGATTTTACATTCGTCGAATACGTAGGTAACAGCACGAAAAACTCTGGTGCGACAAACTGATCACATTTGGATTAAAAGTTAAGTCATTCTCAAAAACTTGTGCTTTTGTAACCTATGTAAACTCGAGACTTCAACTCGGTCTTCTGACGTATTTTAGCTAATAAAATAGAGCAAACCAATGTTTCTGGTTGTATTTATCAGTCACTAGCAACTGAACAAGGTACATACAAAGAACTGTTTACTTATACAGTAACAAATCATTGGTTAGGCAATGAGTGCAAGAAATTTCTGACATATTTAAAAATTGATTATTTGTATTGCAGGCGCAGTGTAATGCATTCGATTTACTGATAACTGGTGTTATAGCTCCTTTTGATGGCGCTCAACACTACTGTACGACCGGCAAATTATTTTCCCCACATGTTTGGCAAGCACAGAAAATTTTTACAAACCACACGAAAATTATTAATTTTATTTACTAACCATACGAAAATCTCTAGTAAATTAGTTTAGTGAGAGTGATTAAATGATTCGTGTTTAAATTACACTTACATAGTTAATTAGTATTCATTAGCATTATATATTAGTAACACAGCGTAATTGAATAACGAGACTGCCAAAAACATGCAAAAATGTGTTGCGCTCACAGCCGAACAAATGATTGATGATAGTGAGGCACCACCTCGCGTCTTCAGGCTTGACAGGTACCACTGAGGAATCCAGCACAAGCAGAACGGACTGGAGAGCCACAACAAAAAAGAAATTGACGAGACAACAGACCAAGCATCTTAACATTGTAACGCTAAGGCTTTTACATATCACCACTTTGAGCAAGAGGGGAGTAATGATTATGACATAAAATACTACAAACATCAGGTAATTATTTGGGTTGCCAGATTTGTTTCCAGCAGTAAATATCGGCCACGCAACGACTGGCTTTGCTTTTCGACACTCTGATTTCAAATTTACGCACTGCTTGAACGATCTCACATTTTCATGATATCTTACGAACACTTTCTAATTAAGAAGAATGCAAGCAGTATACTACTTCAAAAAAGGAGTTGCAGTGCACTCATGAAGAATTAGAAAGGGAACTAGCGTGTTGTAACACTGAATAAAAGCGATCCTACTTACATATCTCTGTATGTCTTACATTCATAGGTGTGACCCCCCACGTGTTAGAACTTAAGATATAAAAGCTAAAAACATTTTTTAACAACTGAAAAATACTACGATGTATAGCATGCATTCTTTGGTAAAGCAAAATCATTGAACTGTAAGAAATTTTTCTCAGTTAAATCTAGCGGAAGATGATCTCATCTTTGGTTCTGAAGGAAAATCACTAGATTGCCAACTAATCGAACGAAAAGACAAGCTCAGTCTTTTATTGTGCTCAGCATCGTCTGTTCAAGACTTTTCCAGAAGTTGCTGTACAAAAACATTGCGCATTTTGCTGCTTTTCCTCAACTTTATTTCACCTTTATTCATGCGGACAGACTGAGCATTATATACATATAACGACTCCCTCGAAATAGTTATACAACTGAACTCAGCAATTTTCGTAGGAATTAAGCATCATTGTCTTTGAAACTTTCCAAGTATAGGGCAGCTTTGAGGAGCTTGAAATTAGGAAATTGGTGTGAAGGCGAAAAGGAATTTGTATGCGTGTAAACAAACAAACGGCAGTTTTTTTACGTGCAGACACAACTAAGAGCGGCATTGAGAAAATTTAACGTGTTAGAGATTACATTTGACAAGTGTGGTACGAGTGATACAGTCCGATTGAATGAGAAATGAGACGACGGAAGACAGATGTAACGAGCAAGTAGACAGATGCAATAGAGTATCGAGCGTTGAGATCGTTTGACCGTATGGACAATAAACGAGCGGTGTCGAGCTATAAGAAAAAATAAGCCAAAAAAGAGAAGCTGTTTACGAGGGACACTAGACGTGAAGTGAGAGGGGCGTGGTGGATGGACATATTGAGAGGAGGGTTGACACAGCATACATCGTAAAGATTACCCGAGTTATGCTATACAGATGCTACGGCGTGGAGATGCACGTGGGGAAAAGGTTTTTAACGAAGCCGCGATTTGAACTGATTCCGCATTTACATTTTTCTATCGAGAAGAATAGGCGAAGAGACAAGGCGATAGTTAAACACGAGTAAATTACTGTGAAACGTTGGCTGAGCCGAAGACAGATACGAAGCTCAGGACCATGAGCAAGCGAGTGGCCGTACCGGGCATCACGTCAGTGGCCGTACCGGGCACCACGTCAGTGGCCGTACCGGGCACCACGTGAGTGGCCGTACCGGGCATCACGTCAGTGGCCGTACCGGGCATCACGTCAGTGGCCGTACCGGGCATCACGTCAGTGGCCGTACCGGGCATCACGTCAGTGGCCGTACCGGGCATCACGTCAGTGGCCGTACCGGGCATCTCGTCAGTGGCCGTACCGGACATCACGTGAGTGACCGTACCGGACATCACGTGAGTGACCGTACCGGGTATCACGTGACTCGCCTTCTTAGGCTGTATCAATACCTGAAAATTTGTAGCAGAATAATAACAAACAATGGAAGAAATTATAAATGAAAAATAATAGAAATACTCATACGAATGAATAAATGGGAAGAATTACCTATGTGCGCATGAAATAAAGTAATAAACGCTAACGGTATGAATAGAATAAATACCTAAAGCAAAATTGGATAAAATAGTAGAATGGTATGAACTACAAATATAGAATTGAAAGAATGAATTAACCGATTGATTGCAGCAATTAACATGATAGGTGTTTTGAAGATAGCATGCACTAAAAAATGTGCTAAAATGGCCTTACTGAAAAACCACACGTATGAGAAATATATAAATGATTTTAATAAATACAATACGTACATTAGATAAATAAACGAAATAACAAAATAAAAATTTTAACCAAAAGCAACCTGGTCAAGTTCCTAGAAATTTTATGTGGAGTTGTTCCTTGAGTGAACGCTCCAACGCGAGTGTGTGCGCTCCTACGACACCATGGAGAGGAGGTTGCTGGCTCAGCTACTCTTTAGTTTGTTGCTTTTTCTTAGTCAACACCGAATCATCAGACCGAACAGAGCTTCCTGAAACTCTCAATCGGCGCTACTCAAGATCCTTCAGTGGCAGAGAACACTAAAGGTCCTTCAGTAGCCAGAGGATACTCAGGATCTCTGTGGCCAGAGAACACTCAAGATCCTTCAGTGGCCGGATGACACTCGGGATATTGCCGTCGCTCGAGGACACTTGAGGTGCCTTGAGAAGAGTGCCGAGTCATCAATTTTAGAGATACTGGAGTTCATCTCGTAAAAGTTCTCCAGACAATCAGAGGCAGGCTCAGAGTACCGACATGTTTAGCTATGTACGATTCCCTGCTATCATTATGTATGAATTCCGACTCGCACTGTTCTAAACAGCTGATTGGAGAATATAAATTTCACAACATCTCTTTTCAAAGATTCATTTGCAGGAACGACATACGAGCAGTAATGTGTAAAATAACTCGCTCGAGCAAATAACGAAGTTACGAAATTGACTCGTCAGCTATTTACATGCGAGTGAACGTACGAATACTATTGAGACAGCGTTATCGTGACCAAAGTTCAACGCATTTATTGCTAAGATAATTAGACAGCTAAATAAGGATAGAGCTTTTATATAAAAAATACTCGTAGAAGATTAAAGTAAATAACGCTCAAATACTAATGCACACGAAGTCAGCGACATAAAATGAATGAAACATGTAAAACAGATGACAGTTTCCACTATAGCAAGGGCAGTACACTTTGCAAGCAGATTGTCTTCATTAAGTTACCTTCAATCGTTGAAATATAAATAGCACTTGAAAAAATGATTTTGTAACTCTCAAGCGCACATTTCAACACCAAAACTTTCAGATTTAAGCCGAGGTACCAAATATATTATTAAAATACAATAAATACAGTTTATATTTTCGTGCAACTAAATTTGAAGGCATTGGCTAGCAAATAATGAGAGTGCACTAAGAAATTGAAAATTTATTATTTACAGGAGATCAAAAGGCATCAGTAACGACAGCGTAAGTGAAACGTCAAACTTTAAACATTCATCTGTCGTTGATTGTTATCCTTGTGCAATTTATTTGTTTCTTTGGAGCCGAGGACTTCGACCTTAGAGTCAAACTGATCGGAATTTTTGTCTGACTGAGCGGTGCCAGGCGTGTATGATTTCTTGCGAACAGCTGAAGACTTGAAGAGTGGGATAAGGAAGAGCATCAGGCCGCTCAGGATGATGAATACGCCGGACACAACAAAGGGTAGGACGTAGTCATCTGTATAGTCTCTCATCAGACCTGCACACGTCACAATAAACACTAAAAACTTTTGCTCATCGATGCCATTAGTAAAACAATCTAGTATATTATTCAAGCTTCATAACAAATTAAGATAGGATATCAATGAGGCTTTAATTGAAATAAAAGCTGAATATTTTTAAATATTTTGTCTTAAAGTGTCTACGACTGTAATGATGTAATCACACGCAGTGCTTACTATTCTTTTCGGGTTTAAGTATTTTGTTGTCACTAATTTAGATGTGTTCAGCTATGAAAGCTGTAAATATCCTGATTTACTTACCAACAAAAGGAGGCCCAAAAAGGTTTGCTAGTCCTTGAGTGAGGAGTAAAAAGCCGTAGGCTTTAGTGAAGCAGTCGAGACTTATGAGATCAACGAGGATGACGGAGGTGAGGGCGTAGTTTGCTGAGATGAAGAAGCCAAAGACTGCAGCAAGGACAACGAGCGCAATGAAATTCGTCATGACGGACATGGCGATGATGGCCACACCACACATGACCATAGACATGTTGTAAATGATCATCAGTGGGTACCACTCCTTGTCTCCAATATAGCCCATTCCAATCTGTAACATTCAAAATTTATGCTAGACATGCCAACCAGGTGTTCAGTCACGCATGACGTGTCAGTATTTACGTATCGCAATCACTAAACAGGAAGAAATGCAATTGAAGCATGAGCTAATTTTACAATACTCGTTACATCTGTTCAGCAAGAAATCTGAAGTAGTCAAACTCGAAAATCCAGCTTACTGACCCGTTACGTATGAATGACCAGGTCATAGTCTCGTGACAAACTCAAGAATTACGGTTTCACAAGTTTCAAAATTCATTATGAATATAAAAACACAAAAGTGAACTTGCAAACAACCATTAAACCCCAAACTTCCTTTTGTGAACGCTTACCATGCCAATGCAGTTGAGGATGCCGATGATGGAGATGAGGCTGGCACTCCGATCCTCATCTAGTCCGTTCTCGATGGCGTAGTCCACAAGGTACATGTAGACGGTATCGTAGAACAAGTACAGGATGAAATTTGATATCGAGAAAATGATGTATCCAGGATCCGTGCAATATGGCATTTTTGTGCAGTCTTTCAGGACATCTTTCAGGTTCTGCAACGCCTGTGGATGAAATAGTAAAAATGAACTTCAAGTGTTGACCTCAAACCATATCCTAACTGAGCAGGTTTCTTTTCTTAGAATTTGGAACAATGTATCAGCAGGGAGCCGAATTAAGAACAGCAACACAAATTGGTAGTCACCAGTTCTGTTGAGTCTTCAATAGTGACCATGGAGTTTCTGTAGATGTCAGGACATGAAGAGGCCCTCAGCTTGTAGCGATGGATGTTCATCATGGCCCCGCGGTACGTCATGGATTGCCTGTTGTATAAAATATTGTCAATTGCAATTCAAAATATTACAAGTCGTGAAATGTTAACTAAGTTCGCCCCGTTGATGGAGCTCTGCAAGGTCTTCTCTCGTGAATTGACTTTAAGTTAAGTCCTTTTTTTAACACTTGAAATTTCATATCATTGCAATGTGCAACCTATTAACGCATATCCAACCCATGTAACTCATCAAAGCACATTATAAATCTGCAAGCATATTTAAACACGGTAGCTCCCAGTAGAAAATTGAAGTAAAGAAAGTGCACAACACTCGACTAGATTTATGAACACAATGTCCACAAGTATATTCATCAAAACTACCCAATACGGATTTGAAATTTACAACCAATATTCGTACAGCCCATGGGTTTAATTCCTGCTTTTTCGATTCTAAGATCAATGCAAATTCACAAAAAGGTAGAAGTTTGCTCTCCTAATAATTTAAGCGTCAATTACCAACACAAAATTTTGTCAACGTAATTGGAAGGAACATGGCAGCAAACGACCTGAAGGACATCATGACGAATTACAAGTAATGGCGAGGTTTTCTTATCAGGCTGATGTAACAAAATAAAATGATGTCTTCATTTGGCAATGAAATCAATTTTTTCAGCTTTGATTGCAAAATAGCGCAAGTGATGAACTATGTAAAGTAGTTTTCACGGAGCATTTCGAAGCATCTGAGCGTTCACCTGCTAATCTTCATGTTGTAGAGGGGAGTTGCAGTGTAGAGCGAGGTGACCTCACGGTTGCTACGGGCCCCCACACAAGCCCCATTGTAGGTTGAGGTAAGAGGAGCGCTGTCCCCAGCACCTGTACTCGAGTTCCCATTTGTCTCATGCAGCTGGACTTCATGTTTCTCAGACGCAAGCGAAGCTTTGCGGCTCAAGTCTCCAGGCAGGTTGTCCACTTCCGTATCTGCGGTCTCGGTGAATTTGGAGCGTAAATCGGAGCTTTGGTTCGTTTCTGGGTTTCGACTTGAGATTCTGTTGTCCTGGTGTCCTGTTGGTGCTGATATACTCTGCAAGTAAAAAACTGAATAAATTTTGTAAAAGTGGAACGTAATGATGAGGTTGAGAAACATACTATAAAAATATAGGAGCTAATTATCAATGAAACAAAAGTTTAAAAATTACGTATTTAAGAAGAACTCTTAGTGTGCTCTAACATTTATGTACCAATTAGAAATAAAATTTTCAAGCAGTGTTACTTATTGCTCAATCACCCACGAGTGAAATGAGTGAAAACGAATCACGCAAAAAATTTAGAACTAGGGAGAAAAAATTTTTTTCACCCTAGTTCTAAATATTCTGCTGCCATTTAATGACAGAAGAAAGACTGTGTTATGTCAACTAAACCTCCAACGATGACTTGACTTTATGTGGAAATACTAGTTACATGAAACTCACTCGGTGGGTGGGGGGACCTCCAGAGCCATTTTTCTCCAGAGCGTCGGGCACTGCAGCCACAGGGTCCAAGTTCTTTGTCATGTGCAGTCGCGTGTCAGAGAGCATTGGTGGGAGGATATCCATTTGTTCACTCAAGGAGGACGAGAGCAGATGAGGATACATTTGCGAGACGATTTCAAAAGCGTTCGCACGGGAGTTGAGGCAAGGGATGAAATCCAGTGGCAGGGTCTGAGTTCTGCTGAGAAACGTGGGCAGGAGCAACATTGACGAGGACCTCATGAATTTCGTGGGTGAGTCATCAGGGGAAAGAAGCTGCGTAATATCGCCAGATTGCAAAATTTTCCTCAGTTCACTTATGGGCGGACACGAGTGACGACAGTCACCCGACTCTTCATCGTCACTGAGTGACTCCGACGAATGCGAAGTGGAGCCGCTTCTGCTGCTTGTATGAGCGCCATGGCTTCGTTTTTCAGCCTTCTTCTTGGTCCACTGAAGATCCCTCATAACCATGCCACACACGCACATGTTCAGAAACACACCGGCCAATATAATGAGACTTCCACGCCATCCCCAATTCTCAATAAGGTGCTGAATGAAGGGAGCGAAAATGAAGGTTCCGATACCGCTACCAGCCACAGCTATTCCTGTCGCCAGCGACCGTTTCTTCTCGAAATAAAACGCAACAATCACAATAGCAGCAACATAACACACGGCTAACCCTAAACCAGTAATAAGGCCTAAGGTAAATAGCAGAACTAAAATGGAATTCGAAAATGCGCTAAGCAAGAAACCTATCGAAGCTATCACAGAACCGACGATTGTAACTTGGCGACACCCGAAGTGATCAGTGAGCATAGAAGCCAAAGGTCCTGCAAGGAGAGGTATCGCCATGAATAAACTCCCAACCCAAGAAGTGAATGACTTGCTTTCTTTGAACACAGCAAGGAACTCTATGAAGAGAACCCCGAAGGACATAGTGACACCATCCGCGATGCAATGAACAAAAAAGGATGCAGCGACCACAACCCACCCCCAACCTCCATCTGGAGCCTTCCTCTGCAATTCGCTGGCATCTGATCCAACTGAAGCGCTCGACCCAACGCTCGTTGTACTAGATCCTGAAATGTGGCGTTGACGCTTCTTGCGTTTTCCAAAGGTGAATGGCTTAGAAAAAGAAATTCCTTGATCTTTGGTTTCGGATGGCAAGTTACGAGAATCTTTGGAGCCCAAGTATTCTGTGCTTTGGTCGAAGAGATCATCTTGACTGGGAGTAGGAGTTTCAAACTGGACATGCGGACCCGTTGAGTTAGATCCTCCTTTCGAGCCTCCTCGAAGGCAGCTTCCATTGGGAGACCTAAAATGTACAGAGCCAGAGGATTTTTCCAATAGAAAAGATGGTGAAGTTGGAATTTCTTGATCTGACATGTACTGATCTGAGTTAGCATCTAGATTAATGATAGTGTGAAGTCCTTTTGAAGAACGCTCGTAAGCTGTACGCCGATCATGAGAGCCGAGAGAGTTATTTTCACCGTTTTCTCGAATGAAAGATGAATTACCAGGAGAATTTTGACTGTATGATGGACACGATTCTGTCGTTGTAAGTGCATTGAGGGAAGCCTGCTCATCCGTTTTTTCATCAACAAAGTGAAACTGTTCACTGTGCTGTATACTGACTTCTGAACTAGCTGGCTCCTTAATACTCTTAATTTCTACTAATCGTGAACACCTTTCTTCATTGGAGAGTAGTGAGCAGCGTTCTTCGTCGTATTGTTGTGACGAGTTAGACTTTGATTCATTGTTTTTATTGTACGGTAACATTTCAAATTCTGCATTGACCGAGTCATTTTGCCCGTCACTTGTGGGCGAGTCCCACTGATCACCACAATCTGCTCCAGAAACATTTGGATACTTATCGACGAGGTCGCTTCTTGAAGGTATGTTGCTAGATTTCTTACGTTCCATAGTGACAACGTGGCTACTAACATAGGCAAAAAAATCGCTCACACATCAATACTTAGAACACTCTTAACAGATCTAGTTATATACTATAAGCGAGTTTATAATCGGTTCTAGTCAACACATCACATTCAGAACGACGCAAGTTCTTTTGATTAAAGTGCTTTGCTTGAGCAGAATTCAAATAAGATGAAACAACACTTTGCTTGAATGAGCAGTACTGCTTAGCACCAGTGAATGGATCAAGCATCGAAGCCGGACAATAATTGGTGGAGTTTCTAGAATGGTTGGAGACGGGAGCCGTAGACCCACCGCCTCTGGATTCGGGGCAGTGGTGAGGCAGCCCTCTGAGAGGGGCAGGTGGGCGACCGCTCGGCCAGTACAGCATACGGGCTGTGGGGGCCATCACAAATACACGAACCTGAAAAATAATAAATAGCGTCATTTTACGTGCCGAAAATTAGCGCAGATAAATGGATACATCGAAATTCAAAACAATTCCAACGTTGCACAGTGTCTCATTATTTAGGGCACATTGGGAAACAATGAATCGTGATACTAATGCCTCATAAAAGTTTTAAAACCACGGCGTGAGAGAACACGCAAAATACTAACGCACGGCGTGACACAACACGTGCGATTCTGAGTATTTCAAAACTACAAATCAGTCACGTAAAGGCCACTTATCTAACGTGCGGAAAGTAGAGCACAGATGCAATATCAAGCTCTACTAGCGAGTAAAATAACGTGTGAGCGAGCGTACAGCACGCTCTTTTAGAGCACATCTATACCTACATGGAAACTGGAAGAGTAATTTGTGCACTTGCGGCTCTTGTTACACTTGATGCAAAACAAGTTTTTGTTGTGGAAATTAATAAATGGTTGTTTGGTGCAAAACAGAACACTGAACTTCTTTCATCAAGATTCTTGTAATGTTATTTGAAAAGAAAATAGAAGTGATTTACTCTTTTGTAATTCCAACAATGATGTCCACGTTTTCCTCTTCAACAGGTTTCATCAAAAAATAGATGACAAAAATTTAGGTTTACTTGTTTCACGCTCATGTAATAATAATAAATAATAGAAAATAAATTTCTATTAATATAAAATCATTAACTGAAATTTATCTTCCATAGTATGATCTACAGATAGTAATACTAAAACGATGAATCGTAAAGAATATTTTTATTCAACATGGGTGGCAATGACACGTCTTAAGTTGAAAATTTGTATTTATTGCTTCAAACGTTCAAAATACCCTCCAAGCCGACCTCTGCACAGCTCTGCTCTTTTCTTGGTGAGCTTGTCATCTTTCTGACATCCTCCTCACTCAAGTTGGCAGTAAAATCCTCGACAATACGTTTAACTATGCTTGAGTGCTTGGTTGACACCTAACGATGTGTGGCATGGCCTGGGTCTACAAAGAGAAACCAAATGGGGACAATTCTGGAGTATGGGGGCCAATGGTCATTGGTCCGAATTGAAATCAATGTCATCAAACTTGGATTTCAGGAACTGAAGACACAGGGTTGTCACATGGCAGCTGGAGCCGTCCTAGTGAAACCAATACTGACGTCTGGTGGCCACAGCCGTATCTCCATGCCAGACTGTATTCTTCAAGATTTTCTCCAGAATGACGTCCGAGTTGTAGGATCCTTCAAACTAAAGGGAGGATTTTCCCGTCCACCATCTCCACATAGGACATAACTTTTTCTCCCTTAGCTTTCTTGCACTCAATTATAGTGTGGGGGTTTGTTGGGGGTCCAGTCCTATTAATTTACTTGTTTAGTAACTGGTGCATAACAAACTTTTTCATCTGACCAGATTACACGCTTGAACCAGTTCTCTTCAAAACTAGACCAAAAAATGCAGTCAGCATCAATTCTTCGTCTGCCGAACTGAGAATTTGCGTCAGGTTGCGTCGGCTTGTAGACCTTCAACTTGAAATGTATTCTCAGAATTAGCCAGATGGTTCCAGAAGCCAAGCCCAAAACGTTTGCAATATACAGATTGTGAGATTTCGAATTTTGTTAAAAAAAATTCTTTACTGTCTAGGTTCTGTCATGGCGAACTTTTTGCCAGAAGGGGCCTGAAGGCGAATTGAAGCCGTTTAGTTAAATATCTGTCATCTGGCGTGGATGGTTGGGAAAGAATTTTATTCTGAATATCCTTTGGATCTGCTTGATGCGCTGGATTTCCCCGAATGGGAATATGATAAACGATGACAACGAATGGAGAATTTAGTGGGAAATGACAACTGGGGCTTCGCACTATGGCCATTTTTGAGAACGTCACTTTCGAGAGGAAATAATATGAAATGTGAATACTCGTACCACTTTATATAAATGTCTGACCTCTGTGGTAACATAGATACCCTTGTATCGTTAAGATATAGCTATCAAATTTTTTTGGAATATTATTTCACTATGACTACCAGTAGATCATACTGTATTATCACAGTGAACTTCAGTAAAAATTCTGTTTAAGCGGCACCGCGATAACGCACAATTCCCGTATTAGCGTAGCTCGCTAGAGCCGGGAACGAGAGACTGCGTGATTAAAGAGATGTATTTAATACCGAAGCTAAAAATTATCAAAAACAATCAAACAAATACACATGTTGCCAATTTTCTGCACTAATGTGGCTAACGCTAAATAAGAAATATACTGAATTTGAACAAGTTGTGAAAATTCACTGCGTCAGTGTTATAAAGCAATTGATAATTAAGCATGAAGTTAACGACCACAAGTGAAGATTAATTCTATATCAAGCGATGACGAAGACATGACAAAGCACAATGGCGCGATTACAGATGACCTCCCTGACAAGCGAGAGAGAGAGAGTCGTAAATGTTGCGTCACAGCTGCAAATTTTTTAGAAAGTTCATCCTCCAGATATTACTCAAACCTTTTATTCGTTACAAAGGGGCTTTCGTAGTAGGTGCTTAAATCTTCCGATGACAGAGCTTTTTGCGTTGGCAAGTTTTGCGATAGCAGCGTAACATCATTTTATAGTAATAGACTGCACAGGAGCTCATCGGAAGTAGCTGTTCAAAGAGCTTCTTCTAAAGCTGTGAGCTTCTACAAGAGAAAACTAGAAAGATGAAGTAGAGGTGCGTGGTATCAAAGACACTGCTGCAGAAGCTACGATTAAACAATTGGAAATAGCGAAGTGCAGTTCAAACACAGTCAAAATACTATGTACAAAATTGCAATTGTTCATTACATAAAGTTCTTTCAGTTACTAGTGCTAGTTAATCCTTAAATGAATCTGAGCTTACAAGCTCCCACGCTTTCAGTCCACTGCCGCATACTTCATGTCAAGCTGACGCAGCAGGCAAAATATCCACACCACAAAATGACGCTCCCAGAGCGCCCGCGTCAAGTTTATCAACACGACTATGCACACACAGGGAATGTGGTAGCAAACAAGACTTCTGAGCAGAACAGGATCGCAACAGAAGGACGTGTTGTCAACTCCGTGACCTTGTATCTACTAGGTTCTTCGACCAACATTTGCCTAACGTTTTGAGAGTTGCTAAAAATTAAACGCAGTTTCCGTTTCATTATTGCTTACCTCGATAACGATTGAAATAATTTTCCTTCACCGAATACTTAAAACATTTTAGCATAGTCGCACACTGAACATTGTTATTCATGTTAACATGTTACTGATTTTGTTCCAACCGAGAAAATCTGTGGAGTATTCTCTGAGCGTTAATTTGTCAATGTGCAGCTTGATGGGTGCAGGAACATGACATCGGATCAGGGCGAGAGGACGTAGAAGTTCACGTAATAATGAGAAACCTCCTTACATTCAACATAACATACCTGCTCCTGGGTATAAGCAGTTAATTACATAACAGCATCGGGGTAAATTTTGAGAAAATTTGAGCCCTAAAGCAAGCTTGATCATCAGTAAACTTCGCTCTAAATATTGTTAAGCATCCAGACTTCTAATGACGGAAAGGCGTGGAAAATTTAATTGAAGGTTCGCTTCTTGTTTGGTTTCACTTGTTTCCCAATACTGAAACACGTTTCAGAACCTAATACAAACAACAAAGTATCAAAAATAAGAAATAAAACATGTGCTGTACCCTGGGAACCTCACACAGGGACCGTCGAGTGTTCGTTTAAGTTGTCTACCACAGCCCTTGCGCCACGATTGAGTTGACAACAATAGAAATGGACTGACACCTCGCACATGAAATTGCGTCTGGTATCAGTTTAGCCTTGGACACCATTTCATTCAGTAGTGTTCTTTAAACTGATCTACATGTAAACCAACATTCCAGTTAGGATCACCTACTGAAAATTTTGAACTTCTACCGACAGAAAGGTAGAAGGCTGCAGAGCAGCCTAAATAAAAAGTTAACCTCAAACAAAATATGAGCACAAATAATCCCACGCATCACCGGTGAACAGCAATAAACATAATATTCATAATTAACAGTAAAAAATCGAGCAACAAAAGAGTTTCAAGGAAAAACTACAAATTTAGCAGACCAACGTAAAACATCGACAGAAATGCAAGCAAATTTCAAAAACCTTTGTCATGTGGAAAATTAATGTTAAATTTGTAAAATTTCAAAGATATAATAAATAGCAAACACGGAAAAATTATTTCCACAAAACAAGAATTTAACGTCTGCAACGTATGTGAAAATTTTGTTTAGTGTTGTGAAAAAATTTGTACATATATATTACGTAAACTTGAATTATGTATTCTTTTACGTCATCCCTAACCTCTTTCTCTTTCTGTAAGTGGCATCTTATAAGCGAGTCATAAAAACATTGTGGGGAAACATTTGCTAAGTTTTCCCATAAAAAAAGATGCAAAAGCCACCACCGTGTGCAGTGCTTGCAGCTCACACTAGAAACAAAGCACCGTTCTTGAACTTTTGCGGCAATTGCAGCGTCATCAGCAGTAGTTTTTACAACGCGAAAATAAATTCTTGCGCCACCTTGAACCGGAGGTTTCTTTGGCAGGGCTCAAAATCTACTACGCATGTACAGTGGCGTGCCTGAAAGCATACTCTTACATTACCTCTTGCATATTTAACCTAAAAGACATTGCATTAACATGACGAGAATGTAAGATGTACTGTTCGATTAAAACAAATCTAACATTCAAATGGAACGGATATTACCAGCAGAAATTCGTTAATTTCATCGTTAAATAAGCACATATTGAAAACATATGTAGGGAGAGGGAAATATGCACTGAGGAAATGTTTTCTTCAAAGAAGACAATCATAAGTAAACCTAAGATTGGGCAGCTCATTTCTAAAGTTATAGACAAGTTTTGTTGGCACGGAAAAGTGTTGCGATAGAGCGGGCGTTTAAAAGAAATAACGAGCTCTGATAATACATTCATGCTGCAAGAACAGCTTTCACACTACTTGTTTCGGAATGAATTATTACACTGAGGCCGAACTACAGGGTGTCTCAAAAAAATGTACTCGCCCTTTAACCGTTGCTAACATGCTCTCTTCTTTGTGTTGCAGGTGTAAGGTTCGAACCTTTGCGAACATGATTAAAAGTGATTAAAGAATCATGTTCGCAAAGGTTCGAACCTCACACCTGCAACACAAAGAAGACAGCATGTTAGTAACGGTTAAAGGGTGAGTACATTTTTTTGAGACACCCTGTATTAATGTGAGACGTGCACGTATAAGTACATGCACTAGATTCAAGGTTCCCATTAACGTAGCAATTTGCAGTGTTGCACTATTGCCTGACCAGCGATTAAGGGCGCACGTACGACAGTACAATGAAGTCCGCATAGTAAAAACTCAAAAATATTTCATACAAGAGTATGTGTAGGGGCCGAGCGTCAAGTACTTGACCAACAGTAACATTTGAAGTAATTAATATTTACTGCCGATCGAACATTATTATATTCAGCCTTTGACTTTCACTTGGGTTCTATTAAAGCGATCATCATAGTGAAAATCGGTGGAGACCTAGTGAAAGTGGCATCCAAGAGAGCATAATTTAGGTGTCTCGTGGTGCACAGTTCGTCATGCTGGCAATAAAAGGAATAGGCATCTCCAAGAGACATGACAACCAAGTGAGGAAAAGACAAAACTGAAAAATATACTCTCTTTAGAATTCGGTTGCATTAGACGTCGGCCACAACCACGACGGAAACTAAATGGGAAGAAGGTAAGACCAACTGAGCCTACATGGATTCCCGTTGTAGGCACCGCTGAGTCAGCAGTGACTTGCTGCGGGTGAGGAGTGCTTTTTCTCTCTCTCTCTCTCTCGAACGCACAAGAACCGGTACATATAATTCCCCGCATGGAGTTCAGGAATCTTGCATACCCTTCGAGGGACGCGTACTTCCCAAGGCACTTTAAATGACAATCCCTACAGTGCACCCCTTCCTTCCCGGAGCATTTCCAACATGGACATCTTTCCTTCTATACTTTATGAAGCAGCCAATTTTTAGATGGGCTAAGTATTCTTACCGCATTGGTAATAAAAAAAGACTCCAAGAGTCTTCGGATGTTTGCCAAAACTAAACCTCGAAGGCGTACCTGCATGCAGTGACAGTTTGGCGCCGCTCCAAGGGCTTGTCTACACTACAACAGCTGTTCCTTGTTCCCCTCAGCTGACTCGAGCGCAGAGCAGACAACCAACAACACAATCGTAAAGGTGAGCAGAAACACACGAGTTTCCACTGCGCAACTGGCAGTGAATTAGCTGTACTGTCATGTTTTGTTAACAGTTAATATAAATTCCAAAATCGAAATATTGAATATAGATGAATGTAAAGACGTCTTACGTGGCTTGAAATCTTAGTTTTTTTACTTCCGTAAAATTTAACTTTACGTTTCTTTCAAAGTCGCACTTTCCAGTGTTTGCGTGCAGCTCATCACAGCACGAACATCTGATATGCTCAACTGTACCTGGCACCACAAGCTAGAATTTCTACCTGTTGTTCAATCGTTGAAGGCGTAAATAAGATTGTTATTATGTTCAAACATAAGACACATGGATATAATTTCCATTACAATATTACCTGCATATGCATGCGGTACAGGAAACCAACTATTTGTCGGTTAATTTTCTGTTAAACATATACTTGTTTCTACTCAAACCACGCAGATGTTTTTATTAATCGTAAATTTTTTACGTATTAACAGTCGTCGTTTCCATGGATTGATATAATTTTAGAAAACCAGGGAAATGCCAAACTTTTCGGTAGATAATTCGGGAGAATTTCTGATCGTATACGAACATTTTTGAAAGCCGACCGTAGTTGGTTATGGAATAATGATGGTCGACATGTTTAGTCTATTATAATATAACAGCCATGACAAGCTAGTCCCAACTCACGTCATCCGCAGCTGAACCTCGACGACTACACCAATCACGCTCAGGCAGCGTATCTTGTATACCAGCACTACGTCACGTAGTGGACGATAAGCACAAGACACACACTCTCCAAATTAAATAAAAAAGCCTACACTGGTCACGTGACTCCTCGAGTTCTGCGAAGCCCTGTCCTCAACTCAGACAGCATGACCATGACTCGACTGCTAGTCATGCAACGAATAGAATAGAGGCAAATATTTTTTCACCGCGTCAGTTACGGAAAACGTAAAAATTTGTCAGCACGCGAGTTAGACTCATTTGTACGCCAGTCTTCTAGACATTTCCAGTTCAAATCACACAGGGTATTTGCATGCAAACCACGAGCAGAAATTTCAAGTGAACAGTAAATAAATAAAAATCAATCTACCAATAAGCAAAATTTATTTAGTAAAATAATTGATCAAATAGAATTACTTTTAAGCGCATTTTGGATCAAGAGCAATAGGGTGGGGTAGTATGTACCATCAATATGGTAGTCGCACACCAGCGTTTGTGGCATCTCTTATGAGTGCAACTTCGAGCAGCACAACTACCACTATTTCACTAGCAACACTAACTTTGGATCATTTAATATACCCTTCTTTACGGACTTCAAGTAGTGTTCAAGCCGACTTCAGACACTGAAATGTGACCTCGGCACTTGACGTAGCAACCATTGCTCAGCAGCGCAGCCATAGAATCTTCACCACGGAACTTGACCAGGAGAAAGTTAGGTTGGCAGACACACCATCTCACTCACTTATTGCCTCAATCACACAAAATTGACCACTTCAGCAGGACAACACGCCCTACAGAACTGCTTCCTGCCGCCGCCTCACGTTAGTTGCGAATGCATTTGCAGTCTCTTGCAGCTGTCGTCTCTCACGGCAAGAGTGGATCATGGCAAGAGTGGATCATGGCAAGAGTGGATCATGGCAAGAGTGGATCATGGCAAGAGTGGATCATGGCATGAATAGACCATGACATGAATAGACCAAGGCATGAATAGACCAAGGCATGAATAGACCAAGGCATGAATGGACCAAGGCATGAATGGACCAAGGCAT
>VCRD01004729.1:0-22271 GCA_006783055.1 Trinorchestia longiramus
GTTTAATTAAGATGTGCAGCGGAATCTTAAGGCACTTTTTGTTCTTGCCCTAGGTTCTGGAATGCTGGTTGCAGAAGTTGCATAAAGTCGAAAGCCATTTTTTTCCTTATTTAAAAAAAGTTAAAAGTGAGTTATAACGTCTCCTTTTATAGATGTGTGTTTTTAAGTGGATGATATTCACTTCCAATTTAAATTGGTGTTTGCTTAACTGGTTAATTTTTTCACCCATTTCGTATACATAATAAAAGAATTTACTGATTTTGTTACACACTATGAACGCACTATTTTTTAGCACGTCTTATTCGCCTTATTCATTTGGCATTTCAATTTCAAATTGATGCATTTGTAGAAACTTCGAACTTCGTTAGACGTAATAATTTGCATCATCCATTGCCTACATTTTACAATACTTTTAAGTATTGAATTACGTATTCAAACATTCAAATTTTATTTGACATTGACTTCAAATATTCGATCACACTGGCGTATATGATCCGTTGGATTTAATTTCATTTGCTTAGTTGTATGTTTTTGATGGTTTTTATCTCTAGTGTCCGTTTTTTAAAAGGAGTTAGTTATTAACTTACAAATCTTTTTAATGAGCAAGTACAGGGGCGGCAATATAACTTCCTTTTTTCAAACGAAGTTCCTTTAAAAAAAAGAAGCTATGTTACCACATCCTGTAGAATGTAAAGGAATGTAGTAGAATGTAAACGAACGAACGACGAGCATAGCCTCTAGCTCTGTTTAATTTCAGAAAATTTTAGAACGTTGAGTTCATTAAACAAACCTAGAGTAACATCCCAGTAATCATCAACCAACTGTAAATTTTTAGAATAATTTTGGTGACATGGATGAGTTTTCCCTGCATTGCACACGAGCTAACACTTAATTAGCTGCATTGGAAGGAATTTTATACGAGCGTTAATTGCTGCTTCTGGATCTATCATCTGAGATCTGAAGAACAGAGGCTCAATGTTTATTGGAGTCTTAGAATAAGAGAAAAAATATTTTTTTTCGAGATAAGTGCGCTCGTTAATTATTGTTCGAATTAAATTAGAGGTCTTTTGAGTTATTTGAGCATCTGAGAGGAATAGCAGAGTTTTTCTTTAAATTATTGTCTTTTTCATAAGTGGATTTTGCTATGAAGCTTCATTATTCTACTCATATTCTGATAACAACTTTTTGTTTCATTCGATTGAAAAAGTTGCGTGGAGTTGGTTTTCACTTTCTATTTCCGGAATGTATGTGTTAGTAGGCTGTCATTCCAGAGTTTGAGAAAAACAAAAACTGAACATCCAATACGATTGATGAACTCAAAATAATCACCAGCTTGGTCGACTATCACCAGCTTGGTCGACATCACCAGCTTGGTCGACTGGTGAGCGAATCTGCTTGCGAGCGGGAAGACCCGGGTTCGAATCCCGCTGCCGACATGGTTGACGCGGCTAGAAATGCGGTTTGGGACTTGGGTAAACAACCGAATAATTATCGAAGTAATTATCCGACCCAAGAATGGGCCAGAAGGTTCGTTCCTATAGCCTCATTCTATTCTAGTCTATTCTATACAGTACTTTATCTTGAATATTGCGAATTGGGCATGATTAGTGAGAAATAATGTTAATTTTGGTATTCAAATTTAATATGTGGAAAAATAATGTCAAATTTACTCATGAGCTCCAAAGTATTTCGAGCTCGTATCCCTGTATTGTTGAGTAATTTTTTTATGAGTCACATGGATTGTTGAATACATGAAAGTATAATAAAAAACAGAGTGAATTGAAAAAAATGATTAAAGTTATTGAAGCAATGAAATATTGAAAATGCTTACTGGTATAATTAAAGATAAGATACATTTTGTCTGACCCAATGGTAATAATTTTTATTTCTTCTAAAAATTGCTTCAAACTTCACACCCCTTCTTTTTTAAAAAAACGACACAGTCATTGTACACATACGCAATTTTACCTATTTTCAGCAAAAATTTTCAACGAAAGTCATATGTATCCATCAAACCTGAGAATCCAGTAACTTGAGAATTCAGTATCAGCAGCAACTACTAATAAAAGAAATTTGTGTACATTTCCTGTTTCCTTGCACAGCCGCGAAACAGTTGAAAAATTTTCCTACAAATTTTACAAAGTTAGCAGAACATTTCAATGTAGATGTTTAATACTGAACCATTCAGTAATCAATTCAATTGCTGTTGCGGGGGCTTACGTTTTCATCCATAAGAACAAAAGAATTAGAGCGAAATTACTAAGAACCCTGAATATCCAAAAATTTCTGTATATTTCATAAATTTGCACATATCATCTCAAACAGCGTCACAGGATGAAAGGGTGAAAAGAAAGGGAAGGGTGTAGAGTTCTACTCGGATATGAAAAGAAAATGAAACAGTGGTAGTGGTCGTCGAAACACCCGATATTCCTTTATTGGTTTATCTTATGTAGGTATCATTTGTGCATCAGACTAAAGAGCTCATTGGGGCTTTACCTCCTTTTTTAACATTGTATGTGGTACATGTGGCATTGCTTCTTATGTTTCTACGAGCAAAACAAAACTTCATAGTAGACTGCAAGGAGCCCACGAGGGACTATTGTCCTTTTCATGACCTCGGCCTGGTCCGAAGTGAGCTTCCCTATGCGGATGTGCTGATACATGTGACTTAGGTCGATCCACCGAAGTATCTATATCTTGTAGATCCAGTGTGAAATAGACTTGTACAATGATGGTGAGCTACTTGTGTCGTTTAAATATTGATCACATGCACTGTCGAGAAAATGGCTATACTGTAAAAGGGGAGCGGGAAAATCAAATACATCCTCACCAATGCTCGAAAACAAAACGATGTCAATAATTCAAATTAGGTTCATTCGTACTTGTCTCCCGATTTAAACTTAAGACGTGGGAGAGATCTCGAACTATGGAGAGTAACAAAACAGGAAACAAAACAACAGAGGGGATGATTGATAAAGTGAAGTACCAGGCTGGCCTGAATACGTAGATGTATATCACTTGAAATCCATCCATCCTTTTGAGTACAAAGAGTTAAGAGAAACAGAAGAAAGTTCTGTAAAGGAAAAAATATTGCAGTCACAGACACAGTCAACAAGTAAGGAGGTAAACAAACATCAGACATTAGTGACCTGTTTTGAGCAATATAAATCGTGGGACCAAAGTGATGACAACAAAATAACTGGATGATAAAATTGCTGCAATGATGCTGCTAGACTACTTGCCCTTCCCCAATGTGCAGGACAGTGGCTTTATCTTATGGCAGCAGCATTTCTGCTATATGAATTGAAAAAACTTTGATAGAAAGATATGTGAAAACATTTGTCCCTCAGTTGAAGAAAAAAATTGTAAATATGTAATCAAAAACTTGATTGGATCATCGAAACTATCTTTCACCACGGATGCATGGTCTAACAACCCATCGGGAGTGTCTCTTTCATCTCTGACGTGTGATGCAGTTGATGACCAGTCTCAGAGACAACATTTTGTATTGTCTGCAGAACCTCTGATGAAGCACCATACTGGTGAGTACTTAAATGTAACGTTTCTGAAACTTCTGGACAAATGGAAAATTGTTCCTGAGAGAGTTCACGGTGATGCTGAATGCAGGTGATAATAATAAAAGAGCTTTGTTTCTGTCTGAACTGCATAACCATGATTGCTTTGCACATTAACTGCAACTGGTGGTCAGAGCTAGAGTTACGACCTAAAAAAGTGTAAGCGATTTACTCTCGAAATGCCGAAGTACTTCAAAACATTCCAACCACTCAGTAACTACCCAAGAAGAGTTAAGAAAGATCCAAAAACAGCTATATGTGGAGTATCTTAGTGTTATTCAATAAATTGCAGTACACTTGAGCAACAGCTAGCACTTATTAGGGAGAACTTCTGAAATAAAAGGGGTTGTATTTTCTCCTCAGCCAGTATTTTCAAAGTAAAGCCATTTTTTGCATGAGATGATGTCGTTTTAAAAAACTGTTCTGCTGTCCTTAAGCCGCTTCATGTGGTAACCAAGAGCTGCCTCATCTGATGTATCAGAGATCATATCTCTTAATTCCACATTGAAAGTCAAGCTTAAAGACAGCAGCACAAAACAAGATCGGGGTGTTTAAGCCATGACAACTAAACTGTTGTCATAAATGAGCGCTAGGTTTGATAAATTACCGCTCAACGACCTGTATCTCATCGCAACTTCTCTAGATCCGAGATAAAAGGGAAAATTTTCCGAGCCAGATGTTCGTCAAAGGAGTATTGCAAATTTGGGGCATATGTGTGAAAAAATAAGAACCGAGGACGAAGAAAAAGGATCTGAACACAGAAGAAAATAAGAAAAATATTGAAGAGAGGTGTATCTAGTGGCATCAAAAGCTTTGCAGACAAGTGTTTTAGTCAAGTCAGATCACAATACTGAATAGCTTTGCTGAAAAAATACTCCCAAAAAACTACAACAATTGATAAATATCAAAAAATGAAATGCATACATATATCAGAAGATCCTCTCCTTTGGTGGCGCATGAATACTCGTACCTAGTCGTATCCTTCCTTTGCTACACTTGTCAAGACAAACTTAGCTTATCCCTACAGCAGTGTAGCCAGTGCTCACCTATTTATTGGAGCTGGCATCATTTATGACGAGAAGAAATCCTGGTTAGCTCCTGAGCGACCACAGAAAGTTTTGATTTTAAAACACAACTCGCCAATAATTACCTACAAGTATGATATGTGAGTAAGTAGCGGTATTTCCAAAAGGGTGATGGCTGGGGAAAGAGGTTGGTGGGGTGTATTTGAGTAGGTTCCTCGTCCCACATCCTGGTAACACATAAAGTTACTCAATACTATAACTTTAAATTTGTTTTTTTTGTCATAATTTGGCTTGCATAATTCCATATATGAACTAACTGAATTACTAAACTACTTCATTTTTGGCTGAAACTCATTTTTCATAGCTCAATATAAAAAAGACAGGACATTTGCAGGTATTGAAATTTAAAATCTGCATCGGAAGATGATGAAAAATCCACAGCTGGACCATTTGTATGCTTAAGTATAAGTGAGTCGTTCAACAGGTATTACTGATCAATTTGAATGCAACGTTTTAAACTTTCTGTGAGCTGATATCTGTAGGGGATATATTTTCCAGTACAAAAACTAGGCAAAGGATTACGGAAATGGGTGTAACACGAACCAGTTGTCTCTGCCTGTGTAGGAAGATGAACGTTTTTTATAAAATATTTACTTATTTAAACTTTTCATAAAATTAACATTAGGCAGCGTTTTTAGGTGGGAATTGAAAGAATATGCTGAAAAAAATAAACTTTTATGATTTTATTATACAAAATATTAAAACTTATAGTGCAGCTTCAAAAAGAAATCCATTTTTATGCAAGCGAAAATCAAAATCTCTAACAGCGCCATGTCGAACTTTTTTTTCTCTCATTTCTTCTGCAGCTTTGCTTACAGTCTTCTTTACATCACAAATTTGCGATAGCTGATGAGCGAAGAATTTAAACCCGTAAAAAAACAGTTGTCGTGTGGGTTGAAATCAGGGATGTCATTCGTCCGGAGAATTTGTCCAATAAAAAGGATGGACATTGGTTGAAACAATGAGAAGGAGCACCATCCTGTTGATAGCAGTATCGTTGCTCTTTAGCATCTGCCCTGACAGATTGCCACAATAGTTTTTATCAGTAATTGAGACACTGAGGTACGTCTCAAATGTTCTTGTCTTTTTTAAACCACACAACTGCTAAAATTTTACTATCTACAATTACTAACCATGTCATTACCTTTTCGCCTTTTTGCATTGTCGAGCTATTAAATAGAAAAGTGTTTTTAGAATTCAAATATTTTGTCTCAACGGTTACGATGTGTTTTTAGGTGATAACATTTCTCATAATGTGAATGAGGGCCGATAGTGTAAAAATGGTTCATATCAGTTTCCATTTTGAAACTAGAGAAATTTAACAAAATTTTTCTTTCACCCAAAAATTTATAAATATTGCCAATGACCAGTGTTACAGATAACATTACGTTACAGAAACCTTGTTATATCCTTTTGATATAAATTTGTCCGGTGTTAATTAAAATCATTTTAAACACCCTCTAAGTGTCTTCTGATAATAATTTCAGCAATGTTTTTCGGTGTTTTGAATCGAAGTGAACTTGTTACGCTTACTTGCATTTCCTATTTATTTATTTCAAAATGGTCTATCTATCTTCTTCATATATAATTGACAATGTATCTCCATCTCTCTGTTTCTGTGTGTGTCCGTCCCATTACTACCTATCTATTACTGAAGAAAAATTATCGAGCTGAAATCAGAACGGTTATGCATGTATTACAAGCATTGTATTGTGAATGCCATAGGGGCTAGATCACTATGAAATACTCCACTTTTCTATTATTAGCGTTATTCTCTTACACGGCCATGTTATCGGTAGATAAACTAGAAAATGGAAGTTCTGTATACATTCATAAAAAATATTCAGATTCTGATAGTACCACGAGTAAAACTGAAAAACATATTTTATCTTATAGATCCTGAATTTGATCACTTCTCAATCAAGGAATTTCAACGGGTACTCTCTGGGCCATGTTATTGGTAGATAAGATACACAATGGAAGTTCTGTATATCTTTATGAAAAATATTCATTCAAAGCTCAATAATTCGTCGCAAATCTTTAATGCATTTATCTTTATAATAATTTCAAATCCATAAAATTTAATCCATGGAACTTACACGGGAACTGTCTAGTACAGGGTGTCCCAGAAGTAACTGACCCTTTTGATTTGATAATAAACCGAAAACTATTAACGCTAGGATATTGAAACTTGTTTTATTCGAAAGAAAAACCTTTTTATGGCACAATAGGATACTTGGTATCCTATTTACAAACCAGCTTGACATTTGATTTTTGCTTCATTGCAAACCCTTAATTTTCATCATGTCTCCATACAGCAAAGAACAAAGAATAAGAATTTTGCAAATCTACACACGAACAATGTCAACAACAGAAGTGTAACGTGATTACAGAAATTATTTCAGAACAACAACCAGTCCTTCGAAGAACACAATTAAATCGGTGTATCGAAAATTTACGGACATTGGAAATGTTAATGATAAACAACGATCTGGAAGATTAAAATCAACTCGAACTGAAGCTGTAATCGAGCGAGTTTCTGCAAGTGTTACAGATAATCCTAAAGCCTCCATCAGAAAACGTTCAACTCAATTATCCATTTCCCGATCGACATTACACCGCCTTCTTAAAAAAGACTTGAAGTTATATCCTTACAAAATTAAATTAACCCAACAGTTATTGCCTAATGATTATCACAGTCGTGTTAATTATTCCGAATCTTTTATTCGTTTGTGTGATGATACCTCTTTCATCGAAACCATTATCTTCTCTGACGAAGCTCATTTTCATTTGTCTGGCCATGTAAATAGACATAATTCTAAAACTTGGTGCGATGAAAATGCAAGAGAAATTCAAGAAAGGCCGCTGCATTCTCTTCGTGTAACGGTGTGGTGCGGGATAACTGCTTCCAATGTGATTGGCCCATACTTTTTTGAAAATAATGTTGGCGCAACAGTAACAGTTAATGGTGAAAGATACCGAACTATGATTAGCGAATTTCTAATTCCTGAAATTGAGAGACATAGCCTACGCAATATTTGGTTTCAACAGGATTGAGCCACGGCCCATACAGCAAAGAGAAACGATGACATTGTTAAATGAGTGTTTTCCAAATCATTTGATTTCACGATTTGGTAACATTCCTTGGCCCCCTCGTTCTCCAGATTTGACCCCATGCGATTTCTTCTTACGGGGCTACCTGAAGTCAAGGGTTTATGTAACAAATCCAACAAATCTGCAAGAAATTAAAAACAACATTTGTTCTTAAATAAGACAACTATCGCCTGATACACTAAGGAGCGTTATGGAAACGACCAAGAAACGAACCCTAAGTTGTCAAAACAACCATGGCCATTATTTAAAAGACATTATGTATATTCAAAACCTAGTTCTAATAAAGCATAAAAAGGTTTTTCATTCGAATAAAACTAGTTTCAATATCCTAGCGTTAATAGTTTCCGTTTTATTAGCAAATCAAAAGGGTCAGTTACTTCTGGGACACCCTGTACATATACAGGGTGTCCAAAAAAAGCAGAGAGAACTTTGAATTCATAAGCTCCACAATTATTGTTGATAATTTAGTTCTGAAAAAGCCAGCTTGTTATTTATGTAAATCAGTATCTACAATACCACTTGCATGAATAAAGCATATTTGCATGAACAAGTTTTCCTATATTTGTATATACATTGTATATACAAATTTGTATATACATTGTTTTTGTAGATGTATTATGCAGTTAACAAAAGAACAAAGAGTGTTTGTAGTCACAACTTGAATTTCGACTAGAAGCATTAAATGTGTACAGACATTATTTGCTCAACATCTCCTCGGTCGAAGAATGCCTTGGAAAGATACCATCTGAAAAATACTAATTAATACCAACAAGAAGGAACTAGCCATAATTTGAACAAAGGCCGTTCAAGGCGTAAAAAAGCTGCGAGATCTGAAGAAAATGTTGAAATGTGCGAAATTTGCTTCTAACAAAGTCATCGTTCAATCGTATTGTTGTTTGTGATTTACATTGGTATCTTAACAAGATTCATGTAAGACATCAACTTCTGGAAACAGACTTTCCTCGTCGTAGGCTATTCGCTGAATGGTTCTTAACAAACATGCTCGTTTCAGGGAAAAAGTGGTAATTGGCGGCGAAGCTGCTTTTTTATGAATGGAAGGGTTAATACTCAGAATGTAAGATTTTCATCATGTCATTATTGAAGGATATTCATTGGTAATGAGACATTGATTATTCAATTACTAAAATTTTTTATTCTTAGACTTTTGAGTTTCATTCATACTCCGGAGCAAACGTACTTTCGGTGGCCTCTACTAAAAACGTTGTTGTTACAATTTCTTGCAAGGAAACAATATAAATTTTCGCTGTTAAGGGACAAAAATTATTGAACTGAAATCAAAACGGATATGCATCTATTATGAGCATTGTATTGCGGATGCCAAAGGCGCCCGATCACTATAAAATCCTCAAGTTTTTTGGTTATTAGCTGTCTTCTCTTGAGCAGCCATATCATCGGTAGGTAAGATATAGAATGGAAATTATAAATGCATATATATATATATATATATATATATATATATATATATATATATATATATATATATATATATATATATATATATATTAATGAAAAATATTCATTCAGAGCATAATAATTCGTTTTCAATCTTTAATACATTAGTCTCTATAATAATTTCAAATGAGTAAATCTAAACCATGGAACTTCCACGGGAACTGTCTAGTAATTTAATAATAACTAGGTATGATATAAGATGGGTACGATTCCAAGAAACTGTTGCATTCTTAATCTTATTATCAGCCTTAGAGATCTGTTGGAAATCGAAATTCTACATGGTTTACTCGAGCCCTGGATGAGCTCTGGCAAACCACGGGTGAATACATTATACAGCATGGATGATGAGCCGGAGCATTGATATACTACATTCATGGTCGGAGCCGAATAAGAATGTTATATCGTGTCTACATCTGATTGCAGCCCATTCTTCCTTGCACAATTTGCATCGTACTTTGATTAGAAGAAACATTCTTTCGGTTGTATGATTGTGTGGTAAAGGTCAGCATGTCAGACTCTATCCTCCATGTTGTATGCATTTTATGGTTGTATAGTATTTTATGTGAAATATATGTTGTAGTTTTGTATACATACGCATATATCTCAAGGATGTATGGATATTTCGTCATTCTTTGAAACCAGTATAGTCTGACCACAGGTTGTAAAGTCCTGAGGTATGGTGCTTAAACACGCTGGTCATAATATAAACTGGACACTAAAAATATTAAAATAGCCTTCTCAGACTACATTAACCTTCATGACAGGAGTATGGCAGCTACAGCTGGGGTTGTGTGGTTGATAAAAGGATATTTTTCAAGTATATCCTCTCCTATTGGAGCCCTGGATTATATGAACTGGCTGACTAATCATCACGTTTCCAGGTCAGAGCAAACATTTTACTTCGTTGAAGTGAGGTCGGAGAAACCTCAAAACTAATTTTATGTAATTTCAAAGGAAAATTCTCCAGCACTTCTAAATAACTTTATGTGCTTCTATTATTGTATTATTGACATAGGGTCATGTATGACATATATTTTCATTTTTACTCCTAAATTTCGTTCTTCTTATGCCTCATCAGCCTCCAAATACATTTCCGTTCTATATCTCGTCATAAGATAAAAACAGACTAACGTAATGCAATACAGTATTACAGAGTTTGCATATGCTCATCGAATTATAATGATAAGCTCTAAAAATTGGACTGGGAATGGAATTAGCAGCCGTTCCCTTGAGGAACGAAAAATTCAATTTGCATCTGTAATTTTTGCTGCGCGCTGGAATGTCAGTCCAGAAAGTTTGACAAGCTTGTTAACGCTGATGAATTTGACCTGAATGAAAAAGAGTAATTTAAAAAACAACGCACTCAATTTACACCTTGCAAATTGCAGAGTATTGACAAGGAGCTTCATTCATGACTTGAAGCTGAACCGAAATTGTTACAATTTTTGCTATACCGGGGTGAAATAAGTTCAGGGAATTTTACTGATCGCTGTCAAAACATCAGTCTATGTAGAACCTGAAACTAAGTGACAAGTTCGTTCATGCAGTTATTAAGAATTTTGATCTTTCTTCAAGAGACCAGGACATCCCGTGAAAGCCTAGACGAACGAGTGAATGAAAATCTATCTGTTATTAAAGTTCAATTTTGACGTAATGCAGAAACGGTAGAGCTATGATGCCTAAGGTAATTCCATGCTCCTTAGTACATGACTTGGTGGACGGAGAATGCATGGCAATGTTTCAAAAGTCCCAGTTCATAGTTCATATCTCTCCTGCATCGTATATCAAACGTTGACTTTAAAATTGATTGCACTATGGTTGGATAGTTATTTTTTCATTCAGGGAGATGTTCTCAAACTTGTACTGATGTCTCGAGAGTCTAATAAAGTCGGGGTTGGAAACGAATTCGTGAAAGATCACTTACTTATTGATGGTATCATAACTTCAGACAATTATTTTTGCAAATTTGGCAACCACCTTATAAGAGTTAGACCAGAGAAATGTGCTTTGCATTAGACGAAGCAATAAATATTCAATTTTACCACCATAAACTTTGAGTCGCACAGACATTTTTTAGAGGCAAACACCTGTTCTATTTCAACTCAAATGACGTACTAAATATCTTAGAATTGGATCACATGTGGGTGAAATTGAATACGTTTATTTGAAGATCGTTACTTTTTTCGACACATTTTTCAGAAATAAAACTGATCGGGAAGTTCTAAAAGTTATGTATTTGTGAAACAAAATGATGAAGAATAACCATGAAAGGAAGCTTATTTTCATGTAAACAAGCTCAATAATTATTGGTACCGGTAGGGTCTTAGTACGAGCATTACTTTTTCATAATAAAAGCTGGTGGGTAATATTTTCTTTGGCAAAGCTTAAAGTAAGGGTCGACGTAATCAACAGATATTACGTTGCATATAATAAGATGATACAGCCCGATTGTTGCAAAATGAAAAAATCAGAGCCATCATTTCGTGCAGATCATTGAGACCCTTCATAACATACGTGAAAAACTCCCTCGCTGTTCTTAGTGTTTATATTGCATAACCTATTAATGTATGACATTGATAACTATACATGAGAAACCTAGTAATATCATACTTAAGAACACGAATTTTATTTTAGAGTATAAATGTGGGGTATTCATGAAGTTTTTGCTAAAACAGTATAAACACTAAAAAGTCTCCAACATATTATTTTTTCCATGATAAATTGAAAAAATGTATTCAAAATAAATGAGTCTTTATGACTGTGTTGAACTGAATGTCAAAAGCTTGATTTTAGCTTCAAGATGTGATCCATTATTACAGGGGCGAATCTGAATCCTTCGGCCGAAGCTAGCAGCAGTGTGTCAAAATTTTCCTTGTTCATATCTTTTTCTGTTTTGTTTACAAGTTTCTTCAAATCTTCAATTTTCGATAGCTCACGTAGATGAAAAATGGATTCCAGCTCTTCCAAAACCAACAGTCGAAAGGACTGAGGTGGGAATGTACTCGTAAGTGGGCCTTGGCTGGTTCGTTCGGCGGCTGATGACTTGGTCCGAGAATTTGACTGATAAAAATGAGAAATATTCGTTTGAACAGTGAACGGTATTCACTCTGATGACACTAGTAACTTCACTCATCGTATTTTGATCTGACAGCTGGCTGCATTTTCTTTCTGAAAGCTTAAGGTACTTCAAAGTATTTACGGATTGATCATCGTTAGAGCATGTAATCAGAAGCACAAGACCGTTTACAATTGCTACCTTTGACATACCTCTTCGATACCTGGTGTTTTTGGGTCATTAGGCAAATAATGATTTTTATATATCACCAGCTTGGTCGACTGGTGAGCGAGTCTGCTTGCGAGCAGAAAGACCCGGGTTCGAATCCCGCTGCCGACATGGTTGACGCGGCTAGAAATACGGCATGGGACTTGGGTAAACAACCGAATAATTATCGAAGTAATTATCCGACCCAAGAATGGGCCGGATGGTTCGTTCCTATTGCCTCAATCTATTCTATTCTATTCTAACACAGTGATTCCCAAAGTGGGCGCAACCGCCCCCTGGGGGGTGGCGAAGCGCTCAAGGAGCCCATCTTGGAAAAATTTTTATATATAGAAAATTCATCTTTTCGATAATTTGCTATAAAATTTTAGTATAATTAACCACTAGGGGGCGGCAAGATTTCAAGGGGGGCGGTAGATAAAAAATTTCCTGGGAAGGGGGCGGTAAATAAAAAAGTTAGGGAACCACTGCTCTAACACCTTAGGTTTCCACGGTAAGGATATAGATTTATGTGAAACCATTTCACAATTGCAAATACTGACAGAAATTGTGAAAGAGACTGACATTGACTTCTATGAGATTATTGAAACTGAACAAAAACGTAATTTCCACTCCAAGTTTGGTATACATATATGTGTGAACGTCGAGTATTAAATGTAGCATTGCATAAAACAAAAGGTGATTTGTGATATTTCTTATGATGATATATTCATCTAGCACTCGTTGAAAGCTATGTTAGTACTCTGTATTTCAATATGTTTTGTATTACACCTTCATAGTGGCTTCCCTGAGAACTCTGACGTTCATCACCATCTTTCATTCGATATCGTAAGTTTTGCTGTTACATAGCGTAATGTATTTTGTGTGCTACGTGGATACAATTCATTGGTACGGTTTATTGGATAAATCTCAGAGAAATATGTATCTAGACAGGGTAGTAAATAAAAATCAATTCATTCATAACATTAGAGAGTGGGCATATGCACTTAGTCAATTGTTCCAAGAAAACGTATTTTAATTTCGATTTCTCAGATATTATGTTGAAGCTCGAAACATTGTAACTAATGATGTTAGATTCTGCATTTGTGAGTAGATCAAAGGTGCTAATCTGATTCTTAAAAATTTAGCAACATTGCAAGGATTACTAGGTCTAAATCATTCATTTATTACGTGCACTGTCAGCTGATGACAAGTGAATCTAAATTACAATGTTTCCTACACTTTTTTCCACTGTTTGCAAGGTGTTCTCCTTGAATGTTTAGTTGGGTCCTCGAAACACAATATTGTTCTCATCATTGTCAAACGATATTGTTTTACTTCAAATGAGAAGGTTATTTAGTGGAAATAATAACCATCATTCAAATTTTTAGTAGACAAACTTTGGAAGCTTCAGCATTTCTGTTCGTTAATAGAGGATCAGTTGTGCCCCGTACTTTCGGAGGCCAATTTTCCCCTTGCATATAAACTGGTGAAACTAATTATAATACACTAGGACAATTTCTTTATAACTTCTTCGTTGATGTGCACATTAGCACGAAAATTTCCACGTGGAACCTGCATGTCATATCAATGAATATGTACTTTTGTTTTTTCCTATCAAAAAATAGAATTAAATTATCCAAGAAATATGTTTTCCATGTGGAAATGATTATAATACTGGCTTGAAACATTGTACGTATCAAGATTTTTGAAAAAAAAAAGATTTGCACTTATTTCCTCCCAAGTGCAGAACTTTTATAGATCTTTTCTACATTGAATCAAAGAGGTTTGCAAGAATTTTACTAGAAATTTCGCCCCAATATTGGTTGATGAAACTCTTTAATGTTTCTCTTTCGTTAAATTGTCTTCAGTTAGTGCAAATTTGTCTTGATAGAATTCCCTATAGGTTTTCTATTGGGTTCATGTCAACAGAATATGATGGCTTTCTAAAACTGTAATATTGGTTTCAAATCGGGTTTAGAGCAGCTAGAAGTGTGGAATACTGCAATGTACTGCTGAAAAATGACATCATTGTTCTCAAGAATATTAAAATATTACGCAAAATTTTCTTTCAACACATCGGTATATCATACAGACTTTTATTTTCCTTTCATGAACACTAACTCAGCTTTGCAGTCACATAAAAGGCCCTTAGATCATTGTAGATCCACCGCTGAATGGCCGTTTTAGGAGCGAGTTACTCCTCTTTACCAGTTATGCTCATCAGAAGCCACCATTGTTTGCCATTACTCCTTGGTCCGAGTAACGTTTCTCTTCACTCAGTCTAAACGGTTATTTCTTTCTTCTGCTATCTTGTAATATATTTGGGATATGATTCGAAATGGACCAGGTAGAAGTTGACGAACTGGTTTTGGGGTACCCGGTAAATTTTCACTGACTACGCTGGGACAATTGAGTACGCTGGGGAACAATTTGAAATAAAATGTCTGATGAGTTAGATTCTTATGCTGATTAAAACTAGAAGTAGCATTCCAAAATTGTGGTTAGTTTTGTTTTCGTACGCCAAGCCCACTGATTAGCTGTAGTAAGATTTGCCAGCTGATTACGATTGAACTTATCAACAACTACGTGGCAACTTGTTTGTGCAGTCACAACTGAGATAGTGCGGGGAGAGCTGTACCTAATTAACAATGGGTCAAAACTATCAATATCTGCAAACAGAAAGATAGCACTGTAGGTATTAGGAGAATTTAGGCTTGCTTTTCTTTTAACCTTGTTATCATGAGCATACCGTTCTAAGTTCAATTCTATGTTATGCTGTTTTTATAGTTTCCCAAGCTTTTACCTAATCCATATTAGTGTTTTATTCACTTAGATATATATTTCTTTTTCCCACATCATGTTTACTGCTGCCACTTCTTGTCGTGAATACCTAAACAACTCTGACTCCTTTAGTTTTATTTTTGGTACTTTAACCATTCCAAGTTACATGTCAATCATCAATGTATTTGCTAAATAAGTATATTTTGCAGATTTTAAAGTAAAATTCGGTGATCAAGATGAGCCAAGGGCCCCCATAAAGTGTGCAAGTGTGTTGAGAGTTTACGGATGTGAACCAAAGGAACAAGTGAAAAATTGGCATTTGGTATCTGCATGATTTGACAAACAGACCATTGAACAGACTTTTGAGATTACTCAATTTTGATTGAGATTACTTTTGTTCAACGTAAACATAAGGATTTAACAAGAGAAATGGAACTAGAATAGAAAACCCTAATCTATCGTCAGCTATAAAACCAATGCCTCATTCAGCTGAAACTTCAGTGCCAGTATTCGAACAACTACCTCCTCAAGAAGATCTGAACGAATTTGAAGAACGCAGTGACAGCAATGATGCAGTTTATGAAACTCACTAGGATTCAGTTCGTAGGTGATTTGGAGCTTAATAAATTGGCCCCTGGTTTGGGGCAATAAAAAATCAGAAATCTTCAATCAAAACTGAATAAGGAAAACTTACTTGAACATCGATTGAAAGTATCATACATTCAAACCAGAGAAAGTACATTTCTATACCACTTCCGAAATGACAGCGGTTTTGTGTTTTGCTTTAACATTGCTGGTTTACTCAAGGAACTAGGGTCTTCAATCTACAATCTGAGTGAATGGCGAATGTTTATTGATAGCTCAAAGCAGAGCTTCAACTGTGTTCTTCTACACACTGGTAATTTATTTGGTGCACTCCCTATTAGATATTCTGTTTGTCTTCAGGAAGAACATGGAGAGGTAAAGAGTATCATTGAGTTATTGCAATATGACGAACACAATTGGATAATCTGCGTTAACCTTAAAATCGAGTGTTTCCATTTTAATCAGCAACATGGATACACAAGTATCCCTGCTTTCTTCGAGCGTGGGATACTAGAGCTCCAGATAAACATTCAGATGAGACTAAATGGCATCCAAAATCTGATCTTAAACTTGGAGATCCCAACATTTTACATGGGCTACTTTTTGAGAGGAAGAAAGTAATGGCCCCACCTCTGCACATAAATCTAGGTTTCATGAAGCCATTTGTATAAGCATTGCCAGCTGATGGAGACCGTTTTAAGTACATCCTCTTTCAATTTCCTGCACTCTCAATTGAAAAAATCAAGGTTAGTGTTTTTGATGTTCCAAAAATTCGGCAGCGCGTCTAAGGTGAACAGTTTCTAAGGTGAAAATGTTTGATTATCATCTAGAGATGCCGTCAAGTACTTTTTTGGAAAAACACGAACACCTAATTGCACAGAAATTGTTCAGAAGCCATCAGAGAGTTACAAGGCGCTTGGTTGTTACATGAGTATTAAACTACATTTTCTGCACTCCCTTTTTACCAGTTTTCCAGGAAATCTAATGCTGTTAGCGACAAGCAAGGTGTATGATTTCATCAAGATTTGAAGGATAGAGAAGAACGTTATCAGGATAGATATTATGTACGTATGATTGCTGACTATTGATGAAGCATCGAAAGCGAAAGTCGTCAAGTTGAACACTCCAAAAAGAGCAAAAAACGTAAATTTCTACCTTAACTACTGACACAAAATCAAAATTGCAGTATCCTTATCCTCTATAAAAACATAATAGTGTTAGCCGAACGTTGGAGTCATACTTGTTACAAAAATAAAAATTTTAATATTATAAGCAAATGTCTACAGTACAGCATTTTTCATACTTTTTAGGTAAACAGGGATCCTATAATTTACAAACTTGAAGTCATAGAGAGAATTTAACATCAGTCTTATATTCTGACTCAGAAAATTAGTTAGAATCAGTTGACAGACTTAACTCAACAAAAATTGAAGGGTGGACAGCACTAGTGGACTACTTGCATTTTTTCCCGTGGTAAATATAATATATTTTCCACGGGAAAAAATGCAAGTAGTCCACTCCCGTGCTGTCGCTAACACAGCGCTGACAGAGGCGATTACGATCCAGTAGTTTACTATATGAAGGGTGGACAGCACTAGTGGACTAGTTCCACGGAAAAAATGCAAGTAGTCCACTAGTGCTGCCCACCCTTCAATTATGCTCCCCAGTGCTATTTGAAGTTTGTCGAAAGAGCCGACGTTGATCTGTAACTGTTATTTTAAGTTTTCGAATTTAATATTTTAACGTGCCATAACCCTCGAGAACTCGGAAATAATTTATCATATCCGTTCAAAACCTTGATCTGTTCCTTGCAATGAAACTCATATATTTTTCCTTATGATGATAGACAAAATTTGCCCTTATGATCATGAGTAGAATTTTTTGACATTTTCTATTAATACTAAAAACAGTTAAATTATTTTACAAAATGCTTGCACACATGAGAGAATTATCTTTACAAAATACATGCTCTTCTATTATTCATCCGTAAATCAGAAGTTATTAGGAACTACAATGTTTCAAGCTTGTTATATAATTATTTCTATTCTGAAATCAATTTTTTTCAAATAACTATTTTTTTCTTGTAGAGGTAGTGAAAAAATAAAAACAAGTATTAATTGAACTATCAATTAGGTTCTGTATAGGAAATTTTGAGGGCAATGTGCATAGAAACAAAATTATTGACAATTGTTCATGTGTCTTATAACAATTTCCACCAGTTTATAGATATCATCTGCAGAGAAATAATGTTTTCATTAGCATTAACATGGTTACGTAATTTTGTTTATCCATTCTCACAATTTATTCCATTCTAGCCTAGAATAAATAATTAGCTTTCCCAAAACTATTGTCCATAGTCTTTCAATGAAAGAGTTTTATTTTTCCATCTCTAAATTATGGAGAATAGAAAACTTAGCACATATATGACCTGCCATAAACTATTCTCTTTGTAGGACAAACGGTGTGCTCGGATTTGTGATACATTGTATGTTCCTTCAGTGCATTCGTTTCTAGAACATTTAGTGCAAAACAAACCCATTATCAACATTCTATAATGTTATTTTCGTAGCAAGTCCCTGGCCTTAATGTTGTAACTATTACAATGTGGTAACTCAGTATACTATTTCTGTAATGAATGCAGATTCATAGGAAAGACATTGCACCATATGATAAAGGAATAATTTTCACCATCCAAGAAGGTGGCAAATCAGAGCGTGATATCTTTACAGCAACTGGCATAGAAATGGGGACCATGCATTGGAAGTGGAAACAAGATGGCAAATCTGGTTCATTTTGTAGTAAATAAGTTGGCATGAAATTCTTGATTAGAAGGAAGAGCTCTTTTTGAAAAGTTTGGTCAAAAAGAATCGGCGTTGGTCGACACCGAATTTACATAGGAAATTCTGTGAAGATAAAAAATCGAGTTCTGTTAGAACTATGCGTCGTGAGCTCAAAAATTGCATAAAATTAATCATATTTCAATAATAAATTCCCTAGTACCTGCAATAAATAAGAAAAACGGATTCATTTTGCCAATAAACATGGTAACAAGAGCGTTGGTAACTGGAAAAATGTTATGTTAAGCTTTCGAAGCAATGGATCCGTCATGCATCGTTTCTTCTGTACAAGCCCCTTGATGCTGTATGATGGTTTAAGACTGTATCGATGTGGAATGGGCACGGTGCAACCTTCTATTGTAAGAATTTGACGCCCTGTGACTATTTACAGATTCTAGATGATCAAGTTCACCTCAAAATGGACTTTTATCTTTCTGAAGGTGTGGACCGCTTCAAGACAGTCAAGCTCGAATGCATCGGGCTAACATGATTCAATTTTTTTATGAACATGAGGGGTCGTTAAGAGCGTTGTGGAGTTTCTGCATTTTTCAAAATTAAATATAATTCAGAATTTATAAGATGACCTCAAGATGGACTTACGTATTTTATCGCCTCTTGTAACATCATTGAACGATTTGAGTCGTTGGTTACCTTAAGTAAAACAAAATTTAGATTACTAACCTAGTTAACCTAAGAACATGGTTGTAACTCAGTAAAAATGAAAAAACCCAGATAATATGCTGGAAGAAAACAATTAGGTCTGAAAAACACAGTTCTAAGACAATAGGTATAAAAGACAATTTACTTCTAAAATTTGCACCATGATGAAATCCGAGGATGGACGGATTTTAATAGGCACTTACCTAACAATATGTTTTCTAATTGCTAATTTTGTACATATCTTCATCATCCCCATTTGTTCATTCTATAGTTATCCGCTTTTTCTCTTTTTCATTGAAAATTGCTATGCTTTTGTCTATGACAGCATTTTTCATCCACTATTCGTTTGATTAAGTTAGATTTATACTCCTAAGAACCACATGACGTTAATTTTCTTGCAATTGCTTGTTCAGCGAGTAGACAATCAATCACCGTCTCTGCCTTCTGCCTTTTTGTGAATTTTGAATTGAAAGTATGAGTTTCACGTACGTTGAAGAGTCAGATATCCCGCTTAAATTAGTCATGAATTGCGAATTTCCCACATTTTGAATAATAGAGCCCATCCTTCAGATTATGGATGGAATACCAGAATTCTGGGACTCTTTTTGTTGAAAAACGAATATCCTTTTAATATCGAAATAATCTCAACTCATCGTCTATCTCAGTGGTTCCAAATCATTTTTCTGCCATATTCACCTGCTCCGACTTTAGCCATCCAGATTTCCCTCCTGATGAGTACGAAGGAAGGAGTAGTCAAAATACACTGTAACTAATATACATATATACTAATTTTTTTCACATATACAAATATACCAATAAAGATATAGTTGCAAAGCAAACTGGATGGAGAGCGGTTAGTAACTACTAACTGCATGGCCTCAGCCATGAGAAAATACGTCTGAGATTTTTTATTGCTAGTATGTTGGGACATTATTTACACCCTGGTACCTTTATTTGCCTCAGGAGGAAATTTTCTCCAGTTTGGAACTCACTGGCCTAGCTCATCAAGTGTGTTTTCTGGTGCAATTGATGCAAAATTCGATGCTTGTAGTATGATCGACTGAGGACATTTATTGGCATCTTTTGCTAGTTATGGATCAAATATTTTCAAGAAAGTGAATACTCTATTTTCATAGACAGGAAGGCACTTATTTATTTGAAAGCATAATTCTATTAAAAGTTTTGCACAATCAGTTCTGAATCAATCGTAGTTACCATCGATAGAGTTCCGTGCTAGGAAACTCATTGTGCTGAGGTAAATGTCATTAATATCTTTGCGATTCTCAACATTATTCAGATCAAATTAACATACATCTAATATTTTTTAAATAAAAAAAATAAAAACCTCCTCTTGTATAAAACAGCCAAGAATGTTTTAATATTCACATCATACCATTGTATTTAATAAATGTAATCGAAATTGTCACAATTGAAATTCGACATTAAGAACATTTACTTTTTGCAGCCTATTTTCTAAAAAGAGAAGCATGTGCTTCGTACCCTTGCAAATCATTGTTTCATAAACTTATTTTGCTCCATCCACTTATTAGTTAGACCTTATTTTCTGACAGAAAATATAATACAAGAGCATCCCAGTGTTCTATTATAAGTTTGATTAAACTTTCAGGCAAAAACCATCCAGTTTGTGAAAGTTTTGCTATCTTCTTGTCGTTTGAGGCAACAACGCTTTTTATCAATTTAAAGTCATTTTGATATTTGCTATTTTGAGCAAGTAGGATGTTAAATTAAAAAAATCTAACTTAGTGGTAACACTTGCACTTCATGGCTTGAACAATGTGCAAATGAATGTCATGAGATTTATGATATATGCATAAGGTTTCATGTATCGGGGCGATGTGTAAAGCATAGGTTTCCATATATCGGGGTTATGTGTAAATTGTATGTATCGACAGCTACGTTAGAGATGTGGGACTACAGGACGCAGTCGGTACAGCTGCGTAAGCAAACGCTTAACGGTCGGTCAGCAAAGCTCGAGAAATATGCTGAGCTCCACAAGACTTTGACACATAGGCACAACAGAGCGGTTGAGGTAGGGAGATTGAGACGCTGCGACAGAAAGTAGAAATGAATAACAAAAAAAAGGTAAGCTTGTATAAGAAGGCCATGAAGTGAGAGATAAGGGGACTTGGGAACTAGATCTCATCGACGATGTAGGGTGTTGGGAAACGCATCTAAGTCTAGGCCCCTAGGGCATATGGGAAATTAGGGGCACCGTAATAAGAGGGAAATTTAGCGCCATCTTAAAGTGTTTCATCGTGTGTGTTAAACATTGTAGCCATCATCTACGGTGCATCTCCTGTGTGAGAGCAAGTTTAATGTTATTATTTTCTATGTGATCGAGGTTAGCGACAAGGTAAATTTCGTAAATTGATTTGTACGCCATTTAATTAATTTGTTCCGTATGCACATTTAATTGTTCAATTATTAAGTATGCAATTTATCCATTAATAATACACTGTTTAATATGATATCATGTTGTGGGTTGTATGTCAAAATGTGGTAGATAACTTCCGTTTCCCATCTCGTGAATTCACAATAGCATATATTAAATCTTTTGTGCGTATCATTACCCTCATCTTGCCATTGAAAGGAAGTACTGCGAATACCTTTTAACATATCATGTATTCAGAGGATTAGAGTCCCTCTAGTGCGATTACGTGTGTATGTTGTAGCGTTAAATTAATTGTGTAAAAGAACACACGTACCGCCACACCGCAACAACTCTAAAGCCCTACGGCAATAAAAGGTTTCCCTATATGTATTTTTTTTATGGCAAATGAGAGGAAAGTTGTATCTCCTATGTTTCTTGGAAGTTTTTTTCTTCCAAGGAGCAGCATTTTGTTTTTTTTTTCACTTTTTTTAGGAAGTTTTTTTTTTT